>JAHQIW010003133.1:0-70361 GCA_019055375.1 Parelaphostrongylus tenuis
AAGTCTTAGTAATCATTGGAAAGCCTAAATCTTTGACTAGCACCGTACGCAAACAAATTTTTGAAACACCCTTTTACAACGCTGTAGCATAGAAAATAACATTAAAAAACACACCCAGCGCGTGCCTTCATTCTTATCATGCGTATAATATGCCGGAAACACGGAAAGCATATGAGCGTATAGGAAAAATCTTTTAGTATTTGAACCAGTCGTTTTATATGGGGTCTTTTCCAAAGCAGTAGTAAAATTACCAATCAAAGAAGAAGTTTTACCCAGATGCCTAGCCCACCAGCTCACCACTCGATCGCCCCGTCCCCTTACCGCAGATCAGCCGTTTAAACAAGCTGCCGAATATGTAAAGTTCGATCTTATTTTTCCCGCTATAATAAAGGGCCACTCGTTCGCGAGCTATATAAAGATTTCACGACCAAGATATCACCATTCCATAACAATATTATCATTGACGCAAGAAGAAGGGTTCGATAAGACGCTACAATTTCGCCAAAATTATTCTTTTCCGCCTTCCAATATGCCATGCGAACATTACTATGGGACAATATGGGAGTGAAAATTGACGGTCGACATTCAGCTATCTTCGCTTTGCTGATAATATCGTCCTCATTACACTAAGTATCAGCCAAGCAGAGCGAATATTGATCGATTTCTTCGTCTATGGAAAGATGGGCCTTTAAGTAAATTTGACAAAAATGATGTTCATGAGGAATGGACGAGTTTCGAATGCCTTATTTACGCTCAACCGAAACGAACGTTTGCGAATGCTACAGTTAAGTCTATCTAGGCCGTGAAATCAACATGATAAACGGCATTGCTCTAGAGTTGAGCAGAAAGAAACGAGCGCTTTGGGGAACGTTCAAGAGCATCGAAGATGTAGTGAGTAGGACTAAGAACATCGGACTCCGTGCCCACCACAACTCGACGATTATCTCTGCGCTGACGTATGCAGAAGAAACCTGGTTGCTACGCAAGCAGGATGAAAGATCACCTGGCGTTATTGAACGCGTAGTCAGAAGGTCGATGCTAGGAGTATCCCGTATCTCGCAAATGAGAAAAAGGATCCGAAGTTCCGACTTACGTCAACGATCGAAAATCAGAGAAGCCGTTCTACACGCCAGAATATTGAAAATAAGGTGGGCCGGATACGCGATGCTCTTCAACGACAATCAATGGGCGAGAGCCGTTACCGACTGGATTTCTCGGGATATCAAGCGCTCTAAGGGAATACCACCAACCCGATGGTCTGATTTTTTTACGCAAAAACTAGAAAAGAGATATGATGCTCAACGAATCCTTAAAGCAAGAAGGACCTATTGGGCTACTCTTACACGTGATAGGGAAAGGTGGAAATGTTGTTGGCGCCCGCTCGAGTCACTCGACGATCAACGGGGCGGCAGGTGTTATAGGTGAATGAAGTGAGACGGTCACTCCGGAAAAGAAGCGCAACATTCGAACCATTGAGCTTATGCTATCGAATGATTACTAATTCCTAAAGAATGAGTTGTGTTCGGCGAGGTGTAAAACACAAATATTTTGGTTCTTCTGCAGCAAAAACTAAAGAGCTGTTCGTAAAAGCAAAGATATCTTTGAGTTCCTCGAGACTTGGTATATCGGAGAAGTATTAACGCTTTAAATGGGGAGATGTATATAGCGAAATATAAGCGAGATAAAAAAAACGCGTGGTCCTGTGAATAACTTTATTTTCGATTTTGCATCATAATGAAAGGTGGCTCGAAAACCGCCACGTACTGCGCTTCGCAAAAATTTAAGCTTTTATGATCGCTAAAATCCTATGGAAAATTTTTCTCCAGCGAATGCAGTCAAATATTAATGCCTTGCCGTCTAACAGGAAAGTACCAGAAAAACATTTGCTGGAGCATACATGAGGAGAACGCAATTACAAATCCAACTATTGTTCTCGAAGGACCTAATATTATGGTTTGTCAGTGATTCACAACACCATATGTGACACAGTGACATCGTAGCTCCATGAGGTTAAGATTACTATGTAGTGGAGAAATTGGTGAACATCTACATTTAAGAAACAACCCCATGATGAGCCTCTTGAAGTAACAATGGAAAGTGGTATTTTATGTCCAGTTCAAGAAATCGTGTATGGTAACAGCTTTTAGCAGGTTTTATCTAGCAAATACTTCAGTGTTATAGATGAGTCAATTATCTTACAAGATGACTATGCCGTCTTCGAAAAGCCAAAAAACTTGTTCATCGAGCAACATTTGTTCATGGCCACAACATGTAACAAATACTGCGTGAAAGAGTGTAACTTGTCGTTCCTTCCTACTACCTTACAGTATGGCCCTCGCATGAAATAAGCTGGGAGTACAAGAGAAATGTGATGCGAAAAATTGCTTAGACGTAGTATCCTTTCTTTTCTTCTAGTCTACAGTTTCCTAGCAGCATAAATCCACGCATGCCTAATTGTTTTCTACAGCTTCTAGAATGCTTTGTCCTAGGAATCGCTGCGTTCCGAGAAATGGAAGAAGAGAACGAGATCTGCTCTAACTAAATTCGATCTCTAAGCACTTTTAAAGTTTACACCAATCGCATTTCATCCTCTCTGAACGAAATCGAAAGCTTGAAGCAAATGTTTACTGGGTGGTCGAACATTCAATGGCTGTCAGAGGAAACCAATAGACGTGCATGCTAAGCAATACAATGGATGGGGACAAATCATAGAAACATTTGAGTCATTCTGTAAATAAATGCAAACTCAGCCAATTCATTTAGGAACTACTGACTTTCAAGTAATTCCGTAAGTATTTATAAACTTAACCCATCTGCTCAGAAACTATTGATTGAGAATAGTGTATATTCTGTAGAGTGAGAAATTGTAAAGGAGTGATTGATGAACCAAAAACTCTCTTAGGGAAAAACAACTGTGAAAACATCTCATTTTCCAAAAATACAGAGTAGGAAACAATTCTTGCAATTAATTTTTCACGACGATGACCCTCACCATGCATTTCAAGAATCGCCGGTGTAAAAGCATCTGGAAGGAGCTCAATGAGACTGGCTTTTCTCACTTTACTCCCTCTAGATGAGCTCATAATAACCTGAAATTGTCCCAATAACGGGAAGCTGTCTTATAGATATGCAAGTAGAGTGCAATTATGTAGTCTGCGTGGCTATGTGCCCTAAAATTGCATAAATGAGCGCATGTAATGAAAATTAGGTGCGTGCGTAAGCCTTTCTTCCAAAATATCGTTAAACTGACTTTTTTCTTAGTCTTGCTCGTGTTCAATATGTTCGTAATCGAAACAAAAATTTATCAGCGACTTCAGAAAAAAAAACTTTCTTCAGTGTTAATTAACAGTGTTGATTAATTCACATGCTTGCGCGTGAGGAGGCTGTGTGAACTGCTGACCCGATACTTCTCAAAGTGTTCATATGCCCATTAAATCAATGATCCTTTTTTGTTGTGAACTTTATAGCGTTGTGAGAGGGTCTTCTCGAAAAGCGGCAAAGTGAAGTTATAACCCGAATTCTCAGCTTATAAATGGGTGTTAACACTTCTATAAAAGTTCCTCTCCAGCAAATGAGATCGGTCTTTTAATTATCCCCTCATTACTACAAGGAAAATCCAGTCTCACTAAACTATAATTTCTCTTCAACATCTCAAAAAATGGCAACAGCTCATATTGACAACGATCAGGAGCAGCATTGGTCACTCAAACCTAGTGATACCCACTTGTTAGAGCTATGGCTTTTGGATTATTTACATTGGTGGTGCTTGCTCTCACCATAGATTCTGCCCTGTGTCATAGTTTCCAGAGTCTTTATAGTTGAATGATTTCTACATGTACATTAATGACTATTGTATGCAATCATTTCTTTCAATAAGGTTATCAAGCGTAAATAGTCGATCTAGCCAAAATTATTGCGGATTTCAATTCAGCTCTTTTTTTTCGGATAATACGCTTTCCTTCAGAATTAATAGCCCCTTGTACAACATCACATCTGATAATTTGGTATTTGAATAGCAAAATTTTGTTCATCAGAGGAAATTTCGATATCTTTATGTATCTACGCATTTTCAAACACTTGCGGGTATAATTCCTGTCCAAACCTCATTCAACTTCTTTGACGAAGAAAGTCAGAGAAGGTATAGAATTTTTCCTTTAACCGATAACACAAATTCTTACGTTGTCACAATGTGAGATTCAAGTGGGGCCCAAAATATCAGTCAACAAAACTTGCACTCTAAATAGAAGCTTTCACTTTTTTCCACAATTTCATAATATAGCTCACATCGTTATTTGAGCCAACATGTCATGTTGTCTGGTAATGGGCTCTTGTACAGCTCGATACACGTGTTTAGATAATCCTCTGTGAGTTCTCCAGTTCGCACACTAAGAGGTAGCGAATACATTTTAAGTCAAGTGAAATTATCACCAAGCTTACAGTGTCTTTCACATAATTGCTCTTTAGCATGTATTTTTATAATATTCAAAGTAATCACTTCTGAGCCACGCATGTCACGTGCTCTGTTAAAAAGGGCTAACTTACAGAGCCCGATACACGTGTTTCGACTTTGCAGTCTCGTCAGTACCTTTTCTCGTCTTTTGCCAATCCTGTGTGGGTGCTACAGTCCCCACACTAATAGTTAGCGGCGACGAACGTTTTACACTCTATGTCCAGTGAAATTATCACCGAATACAGAGTGTTGTACACTCAGCTGCTCTTGTCTAGTATACTTAATTTATCGCATTTTCATAGTTGCTAACTCTTAGTGTGGGAACTGGTGCACCCACACAGGATTGCTAAAAGAGGAGAAAGGTTGACTGCCCGACTGATGAAACTGCAAAGTCGAAACTAGTGCATCGAGCTCCGTAAGTCAGCTCTTTTAACAAACCACATGACATGCTTGGCTCTAAAATGATTATTTGGCATAATGAAATTTGAGCTGTGGTTTTAAGAAAACACTCGAAACGAAAGATATTCATAAAATTATACCTTCATTTCAAGTGCTTTCTTAATATTTCTTAATATTCAAAAGACGAGTATCGGGCTGTACAAGAGCCAATTACCGGACCACATAACATGTTGGCTCAAAGAGTACTCATGAGATTTATTGCAGTTTGAGCGGGGTCTCAAGAAAAACACTCGAAATAAAGTTATTCCTTAATACTTCTCTATAAGTGTACGTTCATGCTGCATTTTAAGTAAAGTCACAGGTTGTTTTTTTAGCTAAGACCTTCGTTAAGAAGATTCCTTGAAACAATCCACCCACACTTTGCTTTTCTCATTTGAATCTCATCAGTTATCTGCCAAATACTAATTGTGGCAGACCTGTAGATGTGGGAAAGATTTTCCAAATATTTTCGACAGGAGATGTGTCACAACAGTTGGGATATTTTGATAAAAGAACATTCTTACCAAACAGGAATTACCAAATGTTGGATGTTGAACAATGAGGACTCCTACGTAAGCTCGAGTTGCGAAGTAACTTACGACTTCATTTAGTTTAGGCTCTATTTTATCCAATTCTTGGTATCTAAATTCATTCATTACTGAATAGCTAAATACCATTTGATGAGACAATGATTTTTTTACGTCTAAAAACATCAGTTCTAATCTTGAAATGAACTACGGTTCAATCTGAACTCGTACTAACAAAGAATCAAATACAATCTCTCGGTTTGGTAGTGCATAGTCTCGCAAAAAAAACAGCTGATGAGGCATTGCGGTTTGGTTGTGACTGAGGATTCAAGCGTGTAATCTGCACTAATCGAAAGACGCTAACTTAGCTAACGTCTGTACATTGTGTGCGGATAAAGATACGATGAGCTCTTGTCGCTATCTGTTAGCACGTGTAAACAAATGAAAAGCAGTTTGCGCTGGGTTGTGGTATTATCACCTAGAATCCGGACCCTATCATGTTCCGGCTGCTGTATCCAAGCAACATCTCGTTTTCTACCACAGTAGCTGTGAAATTAAGTCATCTCAAGCTGCCGTAATTCCCACTTCCCAGCAATACGAGCCATTCACTCATGTACTTTCACACCGTGATTAGACCTTTTGAATGTATCTATAAATGTCGGTGAATTGCCTTTATCCATATTCTCTTAGTTCCCTCACTCATTAGTTACAGCTTTTCTATAGTATATTTAAGACTATACCATGTAATGAAAAAAACTCGTCCAATTCTACGATGATGGCAGCATAGGTTGCCGATTTCAAAATATATATGCACTACTTGTCGATGTTTTTCCGTGGTTGTCTGTTATAAACGATAAACATTGTTCAACACAGTGACTTGGAATGGAAAAATAATCATTTGATATCAAAATCATTTTGTACATGCGTGGACGATATTGATTCTTCAGAACTCCCAATAATCTCTGGAAAAAAAACCTTGAGAGTATGGCAAAAATAAAGAAGACACTTTGTTTTATTGTCCTAAGGGTGACTGTGACTTCCTATAATGCTATTTCATGCAAAAATAGAAGTGAAAACTAAACCTCCAAAAAATGATTGCTGCTGAAGCTATTTGAAATTTTTAGCAACGCATAATCACATCATCGACTTTAGCAAACATAAAGTTCTGTGATCTTGGTAGCAGCAAATTTTTGGAATAGGTTTGAAGCAGTAGTTTGGTATTTAAAGATTATCTCAAATAGTGATTGAATTGGGGGATTTTTTTTTCTCAAATCGTGCTTAGCTAGCGGGGCGCTGAAAAAAAGTTCTGCCAAGGCAATTTGAACTCGAAGCATCATCTCAAGCAATCTCTCGTAACGTTATAGGCCGAATTTAGAGAGAAGGCTTAATTCGAATTTCTAAGGAAGTAATACTTGATTTATGAACCTTTGAAGAAGAGAAATCTAATGTAAAAATATCACCTCATAATGTACTGAATAAAAGCCTTATTGACATCCTCGATCTGATCATCAAAAAATTAGTGAATCAACTTATCAGTACCGACGTTGGCAGGTACTCGCTCTTGGAGAGTCTTGAATGGTCTATATCAACAGCATAAGCAGAAAACACATCTTAGAAATGTACTCATATGACTTACGATAGAAAAGTAGTCATAATATTAGGTTAGCGTAAGAGTAGTCTAGGGTTCCGTGAGTTTAAATTCATAACCAAGCTCGAAATAATCTTTAATGATCAAAATAAAAGCCATTACAGTCAACATATTTTGCCAAATGAGGCTGTCTATTCCTGTGACATGATAGTCGGTCTCTCAGGATTTGACGAAGTTCTGGAAAAATTTTTGCATCCTGTTAATTGTATTTTTCTTGCAGGAAGTTATCGTCATAGTTGGAAAAATGGTAGTCGGTAGGCGAGGGGTCAAACGAATTATGGAGAATGAAACAAAACACGTGGCTTAATTTGTTGAACTTTTGGAATATTTGGTGTGCCGCGTGTTGCTGTTGGCTTTCTATAATTAAATCGTCATTACTTTATATTAACGTTTTTCAGTCCCCCCCCCCCCCATTTGTTTTAAATGGTGAATGGCAGTAGACTGGTTAACCTCTTCTTAGGTAGTAATATGATGGTGTAATCGCAGATCTCCCTCTTTGACCACTGATATCTTTCTTTGAGGGATCCCGCGCGGGTCCCCCCTTTGATCGATCCCGCCCGGTTGATGAGAGGGTACATTGCGCGTCCTCAGGTGGTGGAAAGGGAAACTCAGCGTGAGCCAAAAACAACCGTCTTCTACCCAGAGACGCAGATGGATTCAGGAAAATAGCTCCCTGCTTCTGCAGCGTCGATTTGACAAAACGCGTCTTCTGCGAGTCAAGTCGGCCTAGAGCCTGCAATCAGGCTTGCGAAAAGTCCATGAGAGGCGCTTAGGAGTCACCTTTAACTAATCAGCTCCTCCTGCTCCTTTGAGAGAGACTGGTGAGCTACTCGTGAATACCCAATCTCACGTTCAGAGCATGCTAAGCTATATGTTGGGTATCAAAGTGCTGAAAACAGTAACAAAAATGTGGGCTTTATTCCCCTGACTCCCTAAAGAGCCCCCGGTACGGCAGCGCTGGATAGGACGAGTACGGAGAAGCTGCTAAAATCTTAGTGCCAAACTAGGATGCAAAAATTGAAGCGGACTAAAATGACGATCTGTGGCTACAATGCAGGAATACTTGTTCACAAATCCGCTGTTGAATTTCGATTGATTTAAGCATGAAAGATAAGGTACGACGTCATTAGCCTGGCTGAGACAAGAAGATGCCATGCTTTTCACGGTGTTTATGACACCGGAAAAGAATTGTTTCTTGGAACATACGATAGCAGAGGTGTTGGCGATGTTGGCCTCGTTAAGTCGAATTTTACCGTGAACATCGATTCATTTGAACAACTACGAACCCGTGTCGGTAGATTGCGGTTGAAACGATGTGGATCAATGCCGGCTTTGATCATCTTCGTTGCTTACGCATCATCATCAAGATATGACGAAGATAAAGTCGAGGCATTCTATGTAGACCTCGAGGAGTTTTCTTTTTAGAGGAGACCACACATTCTTCAAGGTTATTGCTGGAGATTTTAAGACGAAAATTGGATAAGAAGAACGTTTGAAGGACGGTACATTAGGGCACACGGATTAGAATGGAATGAATAGGGTTAGAGGCTACCTGAGCTTACCGTAATGACACAAATCATCCATGGTAGCTCACAATTACAAAAGCCTAACTATCAGCGATGGACGTGGGAGTTTCCCAATGGAGAGTACCATAACGAATAAATCACATCTTAGTAGATCAAAGATTTTGCCTGACCGATATCGCTGCTGTTTCTAAGTTCTACACGGGATCAAACCAAAGCCTCCTTCGCGCGTTGTTCCGTTTTTCGCGGAAAAGAGAGAAATCCGCTAAATTCCAACAACGAACTCCACGTCTACCATAAACTGGGATACATTCAAATCATTAGTTGGCTCTTGGGGAGATACCGTTGCCGATAACATCGGCGAAGAATACGACCGGCGCGTAGAATATCTTCACGTCAGCGCTACGAAAGCTGAGAGTCCTAAGGTTTTGAGGAGACTCTTGTCTCCACAGACACTCGACTTGATACGTTGACGTGAAATCGCTCGAGCTACAGGCAACCGAAGCCTTACGTCGCAAACTTGCGAAACGTTGCAGAGTAGCGATAAAGAAGACCTCAAAGAGAGACGAGCAGCAGATGTGGCAGAAGCTGCAGGAGCTGGAGAAGAGCATTTGCAAAGCCCAGCGAGGCTTCGACAATTATAAGACCAAGATGATTGCACTCGGATGCCCTGACGGGGCACTAAAGCTTCCAGAAGAACAATGGCGAACATCATCCACCAGTGCTACTCGGATCTCTTCGCTGCTATGTACTTTTTTTGCTATATGAATTGAAGGGGATCTATCTGTGGTACCATCGATCCTTCCTTCTAAAATCCCAAAATCCGACATAGTGTATCGTCGGTGAAGAGCAAAACAACGTCCTATCCAAACAGGATTTTACCAGAAGACTTAAAGAACCTATCGCCAGTTCTTATCAAACCTAGCTCAGCTTTTCACTAGCTACCTCTCAAAATGCAAGGTCTCCATTCAATGGAAAACCAGCAAGACCGTGTTGTTGTTCGAAACGGAAGACCTTCACGACACGGGCAATTATCGCTCAATTTGCATGCTCTCCGTTGTCTGTAAACTCTCCATTTGAGGCATCCTAAATGGGATTGACAGAACACTGAACGAAGGACAGCCATGCGAACAAGCAAGATTCTGGAAAGATTTCCTGCCATGGATTACATCCACACGATTACAAGACTTATTGAAGTTTCACAAAAGCACAAACTATCGCTGTGTCTCGCTTCATCGATACGAATAAAAGCCTTCAATCCAGTGGAAACAGAAGCGGTCATTGAGGCTCTGGATAACGAGGATGTCCCTACTCGATACATAATAATCCTTCGTGAGCTATCAAGACCAAAATATCTTAATTCTACGACAATATCACCATCTACGTAAGAAGATGGACTCGACAAGGCGATACAATTACTTCAAAATTGTTCACTGCCACCCTCAGAAACATCATGCGAACATTAAAATGAGACGATATGAGAGTGACAGTTGACGGTCGACAATCAAATCTGACGAAAACGATGTTTATGAGGAAAAGATGGGTTTTGATTGCCAAAATCATGCTCAACGAAGCAAGAAATTTCTCCACGCTCCAGTTACATCTTTTTAGGCCGTAAAATCAACATGATGAACGATCTAGCTAAACGGTTGAGAAGGAGGAAACGAGCGGCTTGGGAAACTTTTGAGAGCATCAAAGATGTAACGCAGATGACAAAGAACATCCGACCACGTGGCCACATTTTCAACTGAGCGAATATCCCTGCCCTAATGTATGCAGCAGAAACCTGGTCGCCACGTATGCAAAATGAAAGATAAATTGGCGTTATTGAACGCGCAGTCGAAAGATCGATGCTAAGATATTCCGTATCTCGCAAATGAGAAAAGGATCCGAAGTTCCAACCTACGTGAGCGATCGAAAATTAGAGACGCCGTTCTACTCTCCAGGATACCGAAAATAAGGTGGGCCGAATACGTGATGCGCTTCAACGACGTCCGATGGACGAGATCCGTTACCAACTGGATTCTTTGGGACATCATGCTCTCTATAGGCAGACCACTGTCCCCGTTGTCCCGATTTTTTCACGAAAGGCACAGAAGAAAGATATGATGCTCAGCGAGTCCCTAAAGCCAGGTGGACCCAATGGGCCACTTTTGATAGGAAAAAATTTAAGTGTTGCTGGTACCCGCTCGAGCCACTCGACCATCAACGACACGACTGGTGGCAGGTGACAAGTGATACTGCTGAGGGTTAAGCAAGACAGTGAACCCCGAGAAGGTGTTGAACTTGCGCTTCATCTTTTCCGGGAGATGGTATTATCGCTGCATCATCGAAGTTCTTGTTTTGTTCTCACTTTTTGAGCGATAAAAAGCATTTGTCTCTCTGCAGCAAACTGTTGTATCATCACTTATCACTTTATTTGATACGCATCACAGTTGTTCCATACAGTCAAGCTTTATTTTCGTCCTTTTGCATACTTAAAGATTCCTGCATCTTTCCACTATCGTCATCAGGGTCTTCGCAATCACTACACTTCGCTATCCGTCTTGATAAGCTAAGATAGGATCATTCTACATTCACCATGACATGAAAGAGTCTAAACTGTACGATAATCCTTTGGGCTCCCCGACCACCGTCTTGCTTATGAGAATCACGCTGGTGAAAAAACCAACAAAAATTCAAACGTCTAAAGATTCAGCTGCAATAGAAAGCATGAAAAGATGCACAGCTTCAGAAGTTCATGGCATCATTGCCGATTTCCTTAGAGCTGGAGGCTACATTATTCACGTGCTTTTGCAAGAAATGTCACGTTATACCTTAAGAAAGAAAAATTTTTTAACCAAAAGAGAATTACGTGCTCGCTTGTCCTACTTAAAAGGGTGACAGAAGAGATCCTCGCAACTGTTGTCTAATATACCCCTTCAGTATATTCAACACGGAGATTACTCATCTAAGCAAATCGAAGAGCTTGGATGAAGCACAGCCGTCGAACAGGCAGATCGGCAGAAATCTGCTACATGGGTCACATTGAAACCGCATCACGGGTCAGTAAAGTCTGTCGCAAATATCACCTGCTTCTTGTTCCGACCTTTATCAAATATGAAAAGCGCTTGAAAATGTTTCGGCGAGTGCTGTACTATTAAACTCGTCGGCCAAGGTGCAGAGCGGTCCAGTATATGGACATCAGCCGCTTGTTACTGAAGTTTTAGCACAAAAGTACGCCTTTTCCTTTGGTCTTTCACCATGCTAGTTCATAAAGAAGATCAGCAGCGCGGCGGGATATTGCCACAGCTGTTTAATGCAGCACTGAAATGCATATTGAAGTCACTTGATTGAAATAGGTAGGCCGTACGTATTGATGGAAGTTGTCGAATTTTCGTCTCGCATTATTGACATTATTATCTTTCGAAGTCTACCATTGTAGCAAAACAATGCTCAACACTCAAAAAAGTGGACAAGAAGATTAGACTACGTATAAGCAGAACGCGGACCCAGTGCATAGTGGGGCCATACTACGACGGTAGACAAATTGAAATGTATTGTCCTCTGGTCTCAAGATTTTTCACGTCTTCCAAGTGTAGGTTGATAAAAAGTTGAGTATGTGTAATTGGTGGTTTGGACGGCCTATTGTTGCTAGTCGTGATGAATAGTGCACATTTTTTATACTTTTCGTTTCTTAGCGATCGTTGCCCGTGACGGTAATCTTTCTGTGAATGGCAATTTATGCAGGTGTTCCACATGATCCGTGAATGCATGTTGAAAATCTCGACCGTTTTCACCAACTTCATGCGCTATCATCCCAGAAAACTACAGCATGCCGTTGAGATCAATAACGCTTTTTTATAGTATGTTTGACAACTTTTTCAAGACGTCGTCACTTCTTTATTGTCTTTCATTGTGCATTTGACTGAATTCCGTGCTATTTTCCATATTCACTGCACAACGCAGGTAGATGATGGTAGTGGTACTTGCAATCGAAGAACAACATTCTTTATTGCTTTATAGCTCCACAAGAGAAGCGTTTGCTCTATTCCTGCCTGTTTAGATTATTTTGTTTCTACATCACAAAAATCTTTGGACACTTTCAACGTACTCTGCCGGAATTTTCAAAAAGGTGGCAATTTTGTCAGTAAGAAAAGGTTAAATGACAAGGCTTATACCTTTTATGTCCAGTATTAGAAATTTTCTCATTCACTAAACTGCAGTGGTCATAAAACTTCAGAGAATGTGGCGCCAATTGAGCACGCTTCCTCTTACGAACGGTAAGTCAACTACATTCTCTATACGCAACATCTATTGTAGTACGGTTGTTTCTGACTTGTCACCAAGTTCACTTTCAGATTTGTGGTAGAACAGCAGCCCTAAGGCTGCCTCTAAACCTTTATGTACAATAGGCCCACACCATTAATCTGGATATGCCGCTGCTCACTGCGGCGAGTACTACGCGTGCGAAATGGTTAGTGATGGCCATCGCGAAGAAGGTTGCTAATTCAACGTCTTTCCACAGCGCTCCGCAGGAACTTCGATGCTACATTGTGGTGTCGTTTAGTAAGGCTACCGGTATTGAAAAATCTTCTTCAGAGAAGAATATAACAAAAAATGTTTACTTCTTTTGCGAATCACTAATTTTTATGTAATACGTAAATCCATGGTGTACTAACGAAGCGCATAGGTTTAATAAAAGTGGCGCGTTCGTTTCTATATAGGTTTTTCTTATATATATCTACGCAGTAGCGATCAGGTTCTCAAATCCTGTACCATCGTCGAAAGAAATCTGAAATAAAGTTGAACATGCGCTGTTACCTCATGAATCTACGTTTCGTACCAAAAAAGTACTGAAATACTAGACAACAGTGTGTTTTTATTTTTTTCTACAATAATGGCATCGTAGAAGAACCTTTAGTATAATCTGCACAAAAAACCAATTGAGAATCGTCGTGGTAAAAGATTGAATCTAAGAGCTCTTTCAAGATGTTCGGCATCACCATTCACTCGTGATTACGAACTGTTCACCGCTTCAGCGACGTGAGATTAGTGCGACGGCCTCGCTTCATAAGTGTTAATCTGGTAATAGTGACTAACCATGCAACTCGCATATCATGTCAAAAGGAAATTTGCCAGGCGCAAAAATTGCCCACCGCACACGTATCGCTAAAAATAGTGTACGAAAAGTGAAGCATCGGTGTCCCCATTTCTAGCTCAACGTTTTACTACATATAGTGAAGGAGCTCAGTGATCGCGCAGTAGTAAACCCTGAGCCACGAAAAGCCCGATAAAAGTGACGTGAAATGGGGATTTTGAACAAAGATTTCTTGAAATATTAAAATGCCTGCTCAATTGCTGCAGACTGTATCGAGTTAGTCTCTTCTACCACATTACGCAAACATCATTTCTATGCGAACATTGTTTTAGAAACTACTTTCAAAAAGTTGTAAGCATTTTTTTACTTTGCGGTATAAGCGCATCACTCTAACTTACGTTCACAGTATGAAATCACCCACTACTTCGAAGACCTAACAAACTTGCTGTGGTGGTTCCTCAATGGACGTTGTATAGCTGTGGAAGTCCTTTTTTTGCGTTGCATGATCCGCTCAAAATTTGCATTCATGGCGGCTTACTTCATAAACTAAAGAAAGAAAGTTCAGGTTAGAATTGCACACAACACCATGGCGCTTTGATCAACTGGTACAATAGATTATTCTGAACAACAATCATTTGATGTAGATTCTACATACACTTTTTTCATAGTACAATTCGATATGGAGAACGACTTCGACAAAAAACCCAATGATGTAGAGTGGTGTGCAAAACCGTCTGCGTGAGCCGGAAGTCAAACCCAGATCTTACTCTTTCCCGGAGCATATGCTAAACCGTTGCCCCACCAACGCTCGTTTTGTGCTTCACTCTTTCTATGCGACAACGCGTTATCGACTTTCACAAAGTGGATTCAATATAAATTGTATAGGAAAGACAGAAGCTGCAGCAATACAGGATATTATGATTTCATTTGTACCGTAAAAATCAAATACTAATCTAGACTTTCAAACTATTCGGAACAATATAGACAGTACAAACTGATGGTAATAACTTTATTTCCAAAGTTAAACAAGGTTGATAATAGGCTAATAACTAAAGTCAGTTGACGTTTCAACAGGCTTCACTTCCTTCGGAGCTAAGAAATTTTAGGTTGACTGCAATCTAATCAGCCAGTGACTTCTACATTTCGAAAAAATTACGAAATCGTAACCACCAAGGGCGCAGTCGTGATCAGTGAAGCGTTTGCTGCTGCGAATGTAACTGATTCATTTTCATTACAAGTACGTCTGCTTATTGTGTAGGATGTCGTTTCGAAAAACGCTTTCAACACCTCAGAGCCCACTGTACAGGTCCTTTCTTCTTTCTACGCTCATTCCCTTCACTATATGGCCGACTCATTTACATTTCTCCATTTCACATATATGCTGGATCTCAAAGATTTTATAGGCTTCGAAAACTTGAACGCTCACGTCAATTGAAGTTTTCTGTGTCAACTCTGTCTTTGAAAGGGTCGCTCATGAGCCATAATAGTGGTGCCCAAAGCTTTCGAGGTGGTAATAGATCAAACCTCTGTATTTTTTGCACACTGTGTGCGTAGCTATAAAGCCAACGAATAGTAGACCCAAAATCGAATTTCTAGATATCTCATCGGATGGATGACTCTCTCAAGAGACAGACCTTGCCCGAGCAGGTCTTCTTCTTCGGTGTGATTCATCCTTCACGCTGCTTTCTTTTGTTTCATAGAATGGAGCAACGATTATGCCTTGCCGGTGCACTCGAGCAAAAAGAAAAAGGAGGGCCTCGATAGTGCTTTCAAAGACAAATTATATAAAAATGGCATCTGTTTAACGAACTAGGGATAATCACCTCGAATCATTAGTATTGAAGAAGACGAATATGGCGAAACATTAGGCATCTGATGTTTATTTTTCATCAATAGACATAGAAAGCAAATTTAAGTCGATAGATTATTATCACAAAATGAGCGAGAAGAGCACAGGAACTATGAAGTTTAGTGTACACTATTCGAACGCACCTAAAGATCTGTTCATTTACTCATTGTAACAGAAGGAAACGAGATGAGTCTGTCCGAGGAGAAATAACATTTCGCAAAATGATGAAGAACTTTCAAGCCTTGAAGGACTTTCGAGAATAAATTACATAAAGTGAAGGTTATGGTGACTTTTCCGTAAACGCGACTATCCCCTATGTCTCGAATTAAATCAGTATAGTCGACAGTTTTCATCGACACCGGCAGAATACTGCATCGTCTACGATAGGCAAACATGAGTCAAAAGCAACAGTTTATTTCGAGTGTTTTCTTAAGACCACGCTCAAAATTAAATATACCTCACGATTACTATTTAGCCGTCAGCATGTCAGGTGATCTGTTATGGCCTCTTGTACAGCCCAATAACGTACCCTCGTTTGGTTTTTTATTCCGCTGGGTTGGTTTTGATGCCACTCTTTATTGTAGCATGATAAAATGCAGATTAGTGGCACATAATGATAATACAATGCATATGCAATGTAATAATAGAGATTTCGATGTGTAGTTTGCAAATACAAGCGCTATACTGGAGAGAACCTTTGATGATAGCTCTTTCCTTGTCAGGTAGAGCGGTATTGTCCCGATTTTTTTTAAGAACGAAGTATATGGTATTGATTGATATTCTGTTGAAAAAATGGTGATGGAGACGACTTCCAATTGAAGTCGTGCACAAGTCGACTAGACAAAAGGTTCATTAGTCAGTTACTGATTAGCATTCTTGTTGGAATTCATGGTAGATTCCCTCATTTTCGTCACATTTGTTGAGTATTTCCATCTTCAAGTCCCTAACTCCAATTTTCTAAATTTCCACTTTTTGAAAACCGTCAAAAGTGAGCCCGATTTGTTGATTCGAGTTGACGTTTTAAGAAAAAACGAATTATTTTTACCGTTCTTATAGAGAATATGGTTATTGGCGGAAACGTCAAACCGTGGTAGAAATCAACACACATAAGCGACTTATTTTACCCTCGCTGCACTATGGCTTTTCTGCAACTTATTAAAAAAGGGTAAGGATTCGCGTGAGCAAGGATTTAGGGGATCAGCAATAGTGTGTGGATCTGATGACAGCTACTTATGTAAATCCAATTTCGAAGAAATTCATCGATCGTGTTAGCTATCGCATAGATTCTTTGCTCAACAGTCTCTGGAGTTTTACAGAGGTCCCGATCTGTATATAGATATGTGACAACTTTGTAGTTATCCCAACTTATTACTAGCAGTCATGTTATTAGGCACAAAGTTCGTCAGAGAAATCTGTTTGCTAGTGGAATGACTGCGCAATCTAACCGAAGTCTTAGTGAAATTCAACTGGAAATAGCTGCACACATTTACCGTGTAAGTCTCAAACATGATAACATGCCCATGTATGCCCAGAGCACCGCCCTGTCTCTGACGACAAGATGAAGTCCTGCAAAGGGTATAAAACGTAACCGATTCGTCCTGTGTGGCAAAAATTCCTACACCATCAGAGGGGTAGAAACGAAAGTGAAGAGTGACAAAGCGAAGAGAACTCGCATCAGCTCAATTGCTCTTTCTAACTGATTGTCTGTGAGCTTTTTCGCTATGCTTCCTCCAGATATTGTTAGCTCACTCAGAATGGACACTGACTGGATGTCGGATTCTAAATTGTACTCTCTAAAAAGAACAGTTCGCTAAAAAAACCGTTTTTTGGATGATTTTCGACAAATCTACACATTTTTTTCGCCTACTTCTTCTGTAGCAGTGCTATAGTTTCAAAATAACATATTGATTACTTCTAAAAGATATGCAGACTTTGTATCCTTAGGTGGGAGCTGGATCTTCGCTCTCTATTGACTATTATTAGCTGGATGCTGACAGACCCGATGTTATGCATCGCAAAAAGAGGGATGACGGAGCAAGTGCGTCGGTGTTGTAATGGCACCACAAGCCACTAGTGTGGATGGGGCCCAAGTCCAATTCTTATCTAAGCCTGTAAACAGATTAGTCGATGAGAACACTTGCATAAATGTACCTGTATCACAACAGTATACGCGTGGTAACTGAATCTAGTTGCACGTGAGAAAGAAGGCTAGGTGTTCATTGGTTCACCATAATGCGCTTTATTACCAACTCTCTTTTGATAACATTACATTAGTGGATGATCCCAAAAATCAAGAAGAAGCACTTTGCAATATTCAACCTAGAGGAATTTAACTTTTATGTTTTCACCATTTTTTTAGCATATCAAATCTACAACCTACGCTTTTCAAGACGAAAGATGAAAACAAATATCTGCTGTTCTGTTGTTACTTATGAGACCACCCGACCGTATAATCAAGAAGTTCTCAATTACTGCTAAGGACCTACAGCAGCTAACTAATGTCTATCAAGATTTCCTCATTGAGATCCCTAATTGGAAATACAGCCAATATTACAAAATTAATTGTTAAGAAACTTGGATGACCAATGTTGCTTTTTGGCACATTTGCACTACAGAATACCAACCATGTAAGACGAGACTTTTCTTTTTGCCACAGTGGAAATCTCCAAGTTGCATAACTAAATTGTTTATTTGCAACGATAGTAATACAATGATGACAAACGAGCAATAACAAGACCTAGGGTGTGAAAAATGTGAACAGCAACATGATTAGAAGGTAGTGATCAGGCAAATATCTTCTGTAGTAATGCTGAAGTTCTGTAATAGATAATAAATAAGATTAAAAGTTGTTAGTTACGAATTGAAGAGGGGTTTTATGGAAGTAAAACAAGATTTTCGTAAGCATCCACAAAGAAATGACATTTAACACATATAATCACCTTATGGACGGGGTTTACGGTCAACTCAACATGTCACAAGGCTACTAAACATACACACAAGAGCAACGAGAAGGAAGCAGGCATTTCAGACACAGCGCGCACATGCGTAGAGCGCTGCTATCTTGGGCCGTAATGGTAAGATTCACAGCACTTTACAAACTCATAAAGTAAAATTGTCTCACGAACTACTCTTTTCAAATGATAATTACGCGAGGTTCGTTTACGTTCTTTAAAACGATGAATCACGTTTCGACGGTTTTGCATATAACCAGGTTTGGTGCCTATAAATGGATGAAATAGTGATGGGGCAACAGGAGCGCCAGTATTGCACTTGATACGCACGCGTCCTCAGAAAGACTAAAATGCAGTTTGTTTCCTGTCCAGCGTTCAAGGTTTTTCACATCACCCATCAATAGTGTGTATTTGAATATGACATAGTGCCACCTCTAAAAAGGCGAATAAATAAAGGACTCCTTTTTTGCGTCAGCGGGGATTCGAACCCAGATCTCACTCTTTTCGGGAGCGTGTGCTGGACCGTTGCACCACCGACGCTCGTTATGCAGAGCACTCCTTTTACGCTACAATGCGTTATCTGTCAACAGCCAACCGTCTACGGTTCCGCGGGGCGGCCGCTATAGGCATTGAACCCACTTGTGCGAACAGATATTGGGTATCAATAATCAATAGGAATTCGTTTATTTTACCGCTTCTTGCTGTAATATGGTCTTGTAAGATCTGGGTTCGAATCCCGGCTGACGCAAATGTTCTTGCAGAGTACTCCACATTATTGGGTATATCACAAGACCATACCACAGCAAGAATAGGTAAGATCAACAAATTCCGATTGATTGTGCATTCCACAGTGGAAATCTGGCACTCGTATAGCAGAGTTTAGGTTTTGAGAGACACTATCATAATTAGACGATGAAATATCATTAGAATGATTTTGCCCTTGGAACAAACAGTCCATTGTATCAACTTCACAGCGGAGTTTTTGTGTAATTGAGTATAGAGTTACAATTCCCGGAGGAAATTGTGGCATATTCAAAAGATCTGAGCAGTTTCAGGTGCTCTCCAGTACAAGATCCTGCCTGGACCCCGTTTCGCGTGCTTTCAGGTCGTGGAGTATCGGAGCTATGAACTTCTTCACGCACTTCATTCACATTACATTGCCGTAACATGGAAATCTTCTGGAACACCGAAAATCAATCAAAAGAAGTCGGGTTTGAAACAATATCCTGCAATTATTTTGATAATTTGCAATAGTTTGTATAAGTTATCATAAATGTTGCATTTCGAGCGAAATAGCATATTGCTTTTTTTTTGCAATTAAATTTTTTTATGAAAAACTTTTGAAGCTGAGAAACCACCTTTGAAATGCTTTTCTCATGTGATGTTTATCAATCGCCTAAGAAATACCAAGTATGAAGACTAATGGACGTGGAAAATTTTCCAAGTACTGTAATAAGAGATTTTAGGTAACCAATAGGAGTTCTCGATGATTCAACGTTCCTATTGAATAGAAATTGTCAAATTCTAGATTTTAATATAAGGATGCCTACGTAAGTTTGAGTAGAAGCAACTTACTGTGCTATTTAATCTATTCGTTAACATGGCAAAATAAAAGTATTTCAAGTTTTTTTGTAGCACAGCCATACGTTTTCCAGGAATTTCTCTTTGAAAACGCAGAAACCAATTCCTAATCAAATGACAAAGATTGCGCGAACATAAAATTGGTGTAAAATCGACCGATAATCGCGCAACCCCCATTGCTACTCCCAGCGGCAGGTGTATTGGCCGCAGACCACCTTGCTTGCGCACGTGGATCAATCTCGTTTTCCCTGCTACATTGCAGAGAAACGTTTTTTTTCAAAACACAAGCATAGCATTGGAATCGGCAAACATTACCTATCGAATGATTACTAATAGTCTACAGAAAAGCGTTGTCCGACGAGAAATATACACGTTCAAAACATTGTTTAGTATCAATATATATATATATATATATATATATATAAGTATCAATTTATAGCAATTTATAGTTATCAATAATATATAAGTATCGATTTTACAGCGTCATGGATGGATTTTTTCAAAAACCGGCCACTTGGGGCTTTAGCCAGAAATTTAAGCTTTTGAATGATTACTAGCGCTCTATGAAGAGTTCTTCGGCGGAGGTCTAGTAATCATTTGCACCTTTATAGCTTGGAAAAACCCACATTTCTTGTCTTTTCCTGAGTTTCGCTCAGCAGCACCAATGAGAAGGACCGGCTGCGCTCCAGACGTCCACACGAAGTTGATCGAGAGGCAGTCATTAAAGCAAGTGAAAAGCATCCGACTTTGAATTCAAAGTGAACGCGCTTATTTTGAATAGTGTCGTTAAGCAATCTTTATTACTTCTGATAGTAAATTTGTCTAGTGTCCAAGCTTATGAGAAGACCCAATATGAAAACTTAAAATAGTGCAGCACTTGCGACATAGCAAACATATCTGCTAAAATCAGTGATAACTAGGCCATTGGTTGCGCCTCTAGTTTACAGCTTACCTGATCGCTTCATCATGCAATCGAGTTCGTCAGTTTGAAAAATCATCGCAAAGAAATGAAAGATTAGACCTTGATGAGCTAGCAGTCGGTATAGCATTGACTTCCAGGGAATAAAGGATAAAGTATAACGCTCTTGGCTTAAATCAATCCATGAGGGGTGCGCCGTGCATTCGTCTTCAATTTTCAACTTCTTGAGGTGACTGAATGCATATCTAGCCTTCACAATGGCTCGCGCTGGCCTCCCGCCAAGCCGAGTTATTGCTGCCTATCCTCCTAGAGAAATCTGAGACCAGTCTGGTACCAATTTACCGATTCCGGAGGTATGGACGGCTCGGTGAGCCTTCATAGTCACCGCCGAGCTAGTCGAATGCTCTGGAAAGTGTGGCAGCGTCAAAGATGCGTGGAGAATGGGTAGTTGTCAATCAAAGTTATTTTATGACTGAAGTAATTGCAAATAGTTTTATGCTGTGGTCTGATGAACTTCTGATCGCTACATATTTTTGGTTTTGATTGCCGTTCGTTGACGATTTATGAGCCTTCTGTATAGCACATTGACGTTTGTGGAAGTGGCCTTAGCAGTGCATCTTTATGTGAGTAAAAGTCTTGCTAAACGTCAAACTTATTAGTTTAAATACTAATAGACCCGCTGAGGATTTCAAGCAAACTGGCAGCGCCTTTCTAAAGGTGAATGAAGTTCGCTTTCGCTTCTATTACACATTGAAAGATCTACTCATCGGTGAGCCCTAATGCAGAATCTGTGTTTTGCAAGCTACAGATTGGCTATAACAAGCCAGTCAATCTGGCCGGTCAGTCGCCTTGAATAGGATTCGGTCAACAACGAGACTCCATGCTATTCTTATCCACATCTGCTTTCAGCCCGGGACCAATGTAGCAGCAGCACGGCACTAACTTCTTATGGTTTCTTCGATGGGCACAGATTTTCACACTAGGATTTTGTGTAACCATTGGATTGCTGGAAAATTTACAATCAGACACTAAGTTTGCTTTCCGGAAGAGCTTCTTCGCTGCGCTTTAGAAACGACGAGAATATTACGATTCGCCTGCGGAGTGTGCGGTGTGTTTTGCACTCGTGTTTGCTTTGCAAAATGTTAGTTCCAGTACCATACTTGTTTCCTATAAAGATCTTCTTTATTTAATGTAACAACAGCTGAAAGAAAATACGTTCTACCCCCGACGTTTATGCAACGCAAGGGTGGCATCTGTGCATGGCTTTCATAAATATTTACTAAGAATTAGGCAGCCAGTTGATAGAAAAAAATTATGTATATCTTGGATTCTAGTTTCAACCCAGATAATTCTTTACACAGCTCTTCATGAGCAATAAAACTTTACCTTCTGCACTCAAAATTCTTTATCATTTATCATTCCTCTGAAATTCAAAACCTATTAATTTGCTATGTAGAAAGGAATTTTAAAAAACCAATACCCTTAAAAGATCAAACAAAGTTTCTTTATAATTACTTTTCTTAAAATGGAGACAAATTTCCCTAATAAGTAATGAAAATCGTACTCCTCGGAGCACTAAATGAATCGCAGCATGCAGCGCTATCACAAAAATCGCAGTTTTGGTTATTCATTCAGAAATGTGAATCTGTCGCGAGGAAAGACAGTGTTTAGATTCGTTTTCGCGTTTAGATACGATAGGATTGTCTCAACATGCTCACACGCTTTTGATGCATATATATATATAAATAAATAAATAATTAATTAAATATATACATATATATATATATATAGATCTTATGTACGCAGAAGACTCCAAGATGAAACCCAAATTTTCTTTTGCTGTTACGACAGCCTATGGAAAACTTTTTGGAACAAAGATTAGTCTAAGAATTACCATGATTTATTTATCAGAAAGAAACCTCAAACTTTGAATGAGGAGCCATTCAGATATTGAAAGAAAAGCAGTGTAAACTCAAGCCGAATGAACAAGGAATGCCAGGTGTGAAACATGCTCTGATTTTCGTTGTTACAGCACGCTACAAGGCTTTTTTTGAAAGCCATGTGAAGTGTTTTAATCGTAAAATTTCAGCTGCCGAATGACTGCTTAAACTATAGAAGAAAAGCTTTCGCAAGCGAATAAGGCTTGATCCAGATAGGGTCGTTTATGCTTTCTATTCGGTGACCTGACATCGCACGAACTACGCAACATCAGTTTTCACAAACTATACACTATTTTCAAATTTTCAGTCAAAATTAAAAATCTCAAGTGTTGCATACAAAAAAACATGTTAAAAGTGATGGGTTTTTTTTTCTTTGTAGAAGTTATTACAACTGACAAAATACCAACATTGCCAAAATTGCGCAGTAAAAGAAATATTTTTGTTCAAACATAAACGATATATTGCACCAAGAGCATAAGTGTATGTGTAGAGAGATCATGAGCTGTCGAAAAACTACAAGTAGCTTTAGATTTATTTTCAAAACGGTGAAAAGGCTCCAATGAAACTACAGAAATCGCGTTTTCGCTACTATTTGCTCTGCGCGTGGCGAATACAACTGGTGATCCTGAAGGAGTTAAGCTTTGCACTGTAGCAAGGAGGGAGGCGTATATGACAATAATAAATCGCGCATTATTATTTGAGCCAACATGTCATGTGGTCTGGTAAGGGCTCTTGTACAGCCCGAGACACGTGTTTCGTCCTTAAAGACTCATCAGCCGGGCAGAACCCGTCGTCTGTCGATCTTTTTATAGTCAGTTCTTTCGGGAGCGTTACACTTCCTATAAAGAGTTGTCGACGACGTACGTCGAAGGAAAGGTATAATATGATAAAAATACCAGCCGGCTAGCAATCGAGAGCGAAAACACTTTGTGTTAGGTGAAAATTTCGCCTGACATAGAGTGTAAAACGTACGTCGTCGACAACTCTTTATAGGGAGTGTAACGCTCCCGAGAGAACTGACTATAATAAGATCGACAGACGACGGGTTCTGCCCGGCTGATGAGTCTGTAAGGACAAAACACGTAAAGAGCCTTTACCAGACCACATGACATGTTGGCTCAAATAATAATGAAAGGATCTATTGAAATTTGAGCGTGGTCTTAATAAAGCACTCGAAGGAAAGGTATAAAAAATCGTGCAGCTACACTACGCTATCGCCACTTTTCAGTCGATGATTCGCGGCTGGTAGATACATAATGATCCATATCATCGACTATTTTTCAACATCGCAATAAACATTTAATTCTTAAGAATATTTAAAGCCTCAGTGAGATTGTTACGCCAAAGCCATACACGTGTTCAGAGGTCTCGCCCTCATTTTCAGAGGCTTACACCCCACATTAAGCCCTGCATTGTTGCCCCTGCTTGTGGGGCGTGGCCACTGACGAAGAGGGCGAGAGCTCCGAGATTGATATAGAGTGGTATAGCAGAATTTTTGCACCAGGTGGCTTTAGAACCCACATTTCACTCTATCCGAGAGCGCGTGCTGCACTTTTGACTATCGGCTCCCGTTTTAACACCACTCTTTCTACGCTACAATGCGCTTTCTGTCAACAGCCAAATGGCAACGGTCTGATGTGGGTAGTCGTTCATGACATTGAACCCACTTATCTGACAATTGTTGGGTCTTGATAATCAATCAATATTGATGATATTTTTATAGCTCGTGCTCCCGAACAGAGTGAAATGTAGGTTCGCATCTCGCCTGACGTGAAAGTTTCTGTGCACCACACTACATCATTGGATATATGGTTTCAAAATCCTTTCAAACACTAGCAGCAATGTGGGTTTGATGGACATATAGTGCCAGGTTGAGAAAAAAGTTCCTTAACACCCGCAAGAACTTCAAATCCTATTTTTGTTTCATTCACAGAGCATCAGATATTGCAAATTCATGAAAATATCTCAGAAATATTCTCATCAACAACTTTCACGACAGCGATGCGTTAAAGTATTTGGCATTAATCCATTAAAAGACGTTTTGTTCCAGGAAGACAATGCAAACCTCACACCGCAAAGTATCCTAGGAAAAAGTTTAGAGAAAGCCTAATTGATCTTCTGCTCCGCTTCATTAGCATTTTACCCCAAACGACGTTCGTTTATGAGCAGCAAGAGAGTTTGTTCCCACGACCTTCATCTTAGAGGAAATTTAGACAAGTGACCAAAATGTACACAAGAAAATGAGCAATTGAGGATACCAAAATCATAGAATTTGAATTATTTCCGATTAATGTGAGTAGTACCTATTGCTCTGTGCTAAAAGTTGTAGAACGGCCTTTCAAAATTTTTTCATGCTGCCTTTCAAATGTTCTAGATATGTCTTCTAACAAAAACAAGCCTTCAAATTTGGTGATGTACTTTCAGTCGGCTACTTGAACAAGCCGTATTCACTACTATTGCGCTCAAGCACTTTTTTAGACACTTTGTAATAGCGGTACTGACTCCGTCTGTTATGAAAAGTAGTACAAGAGGTACATTTTAGGTGTGGCGCCCTGTCGTTTCCATTGCAAGGCTTTTCGCTCCTTTTGGGCCTAACGTTAGTTGCTGTTTTTTCTTTGTACTTATTAGAAATGGCTATTTTTCGCGCTGTGTCTAGTGATTCCCTTCTTTCATCGTCTCCCGTACAAACACTTACAGCTGTTCGATACATATTTTGGATAAGTGCTTCTTCAGTATGCGATGGATGAGAAGAAAGGCAATGTACCAAGATGTTTTTGTTACTAGGCTTGCGATGCTATAACGTTTGAGAAAGGAAGCCAGCTCTCTGAATTTTGCTGCTCTCGCGTCAACTCAATAAACTCTGACTGTCCGTTCAGTATTTCGAGGCATTTATTCATCTCCTCTTGTGTAGGGCACATGATAAAGCAATCGTCTATATATCGACAACAGGGTATTGGACGCCCATGAAGAACTGGAGCTTCCACTTTTGATATGAAAGCGATAGCTAAGCTGAATGCTAGTCTATTCTCCATTGCCAACCCTCTAATTTGTGCAAAATATTTTCCCGACCACCTAAATATCAAGCAGCTTAAGCATGACTTAAGGAGTGTGATAAACTGTTGGACCGACAAGCCCAACATATCTACGTTTTCTATGTTTTCTATCAGTAATTCATGAGTGGCTTGTTCGATTGCTCATTGGCTGAGTGCACAACACTCTGTGTTAGGTGAATGTTTCACTTGACATAGAGTGTAAAGCGTACGTCATCGATGACTCTCTATAAGGACTGTAATGCTCCCGAGAGAACTGACTGTAAAAAGATCGACAGACGACGGGTTCTGTCCAGCTGATGAGTCTGTAAGGACGAAACACGTGTCTCGGGCTGTACAAGAGCCCTTACCAGACCACTTGACATGTTCGCTCAAATAATGATGAAAGGATATATTGAAATTTTAGCGTGGTCTAAACAAAGCACTCGAGATAAAGGTTTGAATTCAGACTCAAAAAGTAAAAGAAACCGCGCTTCTGGCAAGTTTGAGAGAGAATCTGAGGTAAAAACGCTCCAAAACCCTCCAGAGTTACCATATTATGAGGCATAATCCTCACGGATAGTGCGCAATCATTATTGGAATTGGGGCCAAACTTTTCACCTGCTCAACTCCTTTTCAAGGCATCGCTGGGTGGTATCGCTTGTAATTAGCACGAAATCTTAGATCAACTCCGTTATAAAGCGAAACAAGAAAGGTTAGGTCTAGCACAACGTAGAGAGGCAACATTACCACCACCTCCTTTTTCACGAACGTTTTTAAAACAGCAACAACTTGATAGCGAAATTGACTCAATCTTCCGCACCTTTTCAGACGGACTTTTTTTACATTTTTAATGGCTACCGGCAAAGCTAATTCAGCTACAACTTAACCAAAAAACTACAACATGGCATGAAAGAAGTCCGCGAGTCGATAAACTCAAAAACATCCGGTTATCTATTAGCGATAAAGGTGGGGAATTTGTAGTTATTCCTCTTCAATTGGAAGTTGATATAACGAAGAAACATCTCCAAGATGTTTCCTTCTATAGACCTTCCTCTGAAAAGGAATATAAATTACAATGCCGAAATTTGAATGAAGAATGGATCCGAACGTCAAAAGCTGCGGTTTAACAACAATCTCTTATCCGTCAAGTAAAAATTGAATCACCAACTTGCCTTGTTCTATACACACTCATTAGAACACAAAATTTCTACTGATGATTTCGGGTCTACCGATCCTTCTACATTCAAAGTTAGACCAATCATTAGCTGTGTAGGCGGGCCGACAGATAGGATAACATGGTTTCTTGGCCTCATATTGTCACAATTATCAAAGTTCATACCAGCCCATCTCTCCAACACCAGTATATTCTTAGAGCACCTAAAAAATGCGCGTCCAAATCATGCGTATGTAATGGAATCGTTTGATGTTACAGCATTTTATGCAAACGTATTAAATGACGTCGCAATACATGGCACTCATGAATTACTGATAAGAAAACATAGAGAGCCTAGGCATGTTTGGCTTGTCTGTCCAACAACTTATCACATTCCTTAAGTCATACCTAAGCTTTTCGATATTAGGTGGTCTGGAGAATATTTCGCACAAATTAGAGGGTTGGCTAGGGGGCAAAGACTAGCACCCAGCTTAGCCATCGCTTTCATGTCAAAAGTGGAAGCTCCAGTTCTCCATCGGCGCCCAATACTTTACTGTCGATACTATAGACGATTGTTTATCATCTGCTCTACACAAGAGGAGATGGACAGATGCTTGGAAATTCTGAACGGACAGTCAGAGTTAATTACGTTGACGGGAGAACATCAAAATCCAGAGAGCTTCTTTCCTTGAACGTTCAAGTTAAACTTAGTGAAAGTGGCTACAAAACAAAGTGGTATCGCAAGCCTGATAACAAAAACATCCCTCACATACTGAAAAAGCACTTTTCCGAAATATGGATCGAACAACTGTGAGTGTTTGTACGGGAAACGGTGAAAGAAGGGAATCACTAGACTGAGCGCGAAAAATAGCCATTTCTAATGGTACAAGGAAAGAACAGCAACTAACGTTAGGCCCAAAAGGAGCGAAAAGCCTTGCAATGGAAACGACAGGGCGCCACACCTAAACAATAAGGTACCTCTTATACTACCTTTCATAACAGACGAAGTCAGTACCGCTATTAGAAAGTGTCTAAAAAACAGTGGTCTAGAAGATTCTGTAGGAGTTGTAAAAATTCCAATTAAAACACTGCGTCGTCAATTAGTTCGAAACCGCCTGTATGACCGTCTATGTAATACAAAGGACTGCATTATTTGTCCCAAAGGTAGAGACGGCGATTGCATGAGCGTAGGTACAATATACCTTATCTCTTGTAAGACATGTGGTGATGAATATATTGGCGAAACAGGCAGACCACTTCACATCCGCATTGAAGAACATCTAGATGGAGAAACAAATAAAGACCCAGGTAACCTCTAGGTACACACAGGATACAAAGGCACAACGATGACGACTTCGAGGTAGTAGTAAAATCCTGGGGCACTAATCACAAACATCGGCGCAAAAGACCCTTGAAGCTTTCTAAATAAATTCCAGTAACCCACAAATAAACAAAAAGGGAGAGTGCCTTAACATAACCAACCACATGGCAACTTATCTCAGACTGATTTTCTAGCATGGGTCTCAGCTGACACCTATCCATAATTTGACCTCGTGACATGGGGGCGGGTTCATATGTCAAAATACGTCCATTGAAAAAATTGTGTCGCTATTATTATAATCGCCTATAAATCTTGTAAATCCTAGAAATCCTATTCTATAAATCCTCCACTTATCATCGGAGAACTAAAATAATATCTAGTAGATTCTGTGTGTCTGTGCAGTTTTTCAAACTCAACTCACCCGGTACGCTGCTAGCCTAAGTTCATTTCTACTGTACGTGAAAACGAAGAAAGTATCAGTGTAAGGACTAGACCTTGCTACGCGGAAGCTTTTCCGTAGGGAGGCTTCTAGATAGAAATTACAAGCACCTTCTCACCTAGTTGTTGTTTACTACATAGGGGCACTACGACTTGCTGGGAGGGAACGGTACCTTTTTGTTATGTAGCATAGATTTTGCAAAAACACTCTTTTCTGGACAAAAACTTCCCACTAAACTTTTAGCAAGCAACCAAAGACTCAAATCTCGTAGAAATCAAAAATGTCCTTGATTATAGTTAAAAGTCCTTAGAGTGGTGTGGAACTAAAAGTAAGGCTGTGTTTCACACGCGCAGTGTATTATCGAGCTTATATTTCGCGACATAATTAATCCCTTAGACTATCAGTAATTGTTTGCTGGCGTAAATCTTGAGTATCTCAAAGGAACGTGGTTTCAACAAAAACTTTTTTATAGCGTTGTGCTAGGCGAAATAGAACTGTGTGTTGTGTTGCGAGCTTCGGGTTATTTGGTAGATTTTCGCTTTCTTTCGCAGCTTCATAGAAATTTCCAGATTTTTGAGTCAACTTGTAGGAGGTCTTTGCTCTATCGTTTCTTAAACGTAGGCTTCCCATTTTCACTTTGTTTTACCAAATAAAACGATTAACACACTTAGACCCTAAAAGCCTTTACCGACGCAGGGAAATCATATGAACGTGTAGAGGGAATCCTGGAGCATGACTAAAACGTTTTAATTACTTTTTTTGGCGAAGGGATTCCTATTAGTAACAACGGCCACATGTGAATTGCGCAAGGCGGCAGATCAACCGCGTTGAGCCATTGGTGCCGCTCACATGCCTTAGCGACAAGCAGTGCCCACTATGTTTGAAGCTCAATCTTATTCTCCCTGCTACAGCACAGTAAAGCGGTGCTTTCAGCGATTAGGTGTGGTGTTGTAGTTGGCGGAACCTACGCTATCGAATTTATACTAATAGTCCGATGGAAGCGCTCTGTCCTGTGAGAAATGTCGTGTGTGAAACACAAATCTATTCCTCAATTTATGAGCGCTCTAGTAAAAAAATATTGAAAGTTAAATACATTTTTAGAATTTCCGAGATTTTCGCCTTCGAGCGATCATTCGTAGTTTTAGGAAAATACCTCTGTTCTGCGAAATATAGGCGCGATAATGAGTATCGGGTGTGAAACGTAATTTCATTCTTAACACTACAGCGCTGTATGAAGATTTCTTCAAAGAAATGAAAACTCAAACCGAGACACATAACATTACGAAAAAAGCAGTAAAAATACTAGAAATTTCCAGGCAAATACACTTTTAAGCTTTCCGAGAATTTTTTAGACTTTTGACAAAGTGTTGAATGCTCAACGGGAAATTTTTGCCCAGCAAGAAATTCTCCTTTGAAAATCCTCGCCCGATAGCAGGTAAGCATCGAGGAAACTTACACTGCTTTGTTGCGCGGTTCAATAATGAGCGAAATTAGGAATTGCAGAGGTGTTAAGTGGATCATTTGCAGAAAATGTAATGCTACTCTACATTATACACATCGGCCGTTGGTTCGATCTCTGGGCTCCAAAACACTTTTCACGACTTCAGACCTGACAAAATAGCATTAGACTTGCCTGGAAGGACACGCTACCAGTTTAATACATATGCAGGCCACGACAAGTCACTGTAAGCCTAATATGATTTTAGTCATATCTATCATGCTACCATTGAGCTCAAATTTATGCAGCAATACCTAGAGGTTGACCAACATGTGTTCCTTTTGCGTTTTAATGATGTTAATCAATAGTCGAATTGATTCATTTTGTATCAACGCTTATTCTCCCTTCGCTTTAGAAGCGGACTCCCTTCTAAATATTCTCAGCACCTCAAAGGCTATATAACAGTGCCTTCCTTATCCTAAATTCAGATTTTAGTGTGCACATTGGATGCACGATTGAAGCCTTTCCAGCTTGATTGATATGGCATGCTTACACTACCTTATGTAACTAAACGGTAGAGCATAAAAATGTATATAGAAAGCTATTTGCTCAGATTTCATTATATTACAGATTTTGTTCCTAAAAATAGTAAGCAAACGTATCTCCAAATCGTTCAGAAAACGAAAGCTGAATACATCTAATTCACTTAAATAATACAGCAAAAGTAAGCGATAGTTAGGAGGTAGTAAGCGATAGAATACAACACAATCGCCAACAGGACCTTATAGAAAATTTGTCCACATGGCGTATTGTGCTATAGGAGTTCACTTAAATGAATTTACTCATAACACTTGCGAGACGGTGGTAGTCGAAGAAAGTTTCGTTATCATTACTCTTACGAATGCTTTGAAAGTGACATTGGCTCCATGGAACACAAAAATTTTCTTGTACATTATCTGCATCCTAGAAGAGTGGCATAAGTCAGGGCAAAATGTAGTTGACGTAGAACAGATGGAGCCGTTATTCTGACTTTAACAAGAACTCTTCCGCTGTTTGAATTCTGCCATGGTTGCACTCTTCTCGTAGTGCGAGTAAGTTATCCAGTCCGAAATCAAATAGAAGTTTGAGGTGACTATTTTAGTGACTTTGAATAGCATAATACTCACTTATAGATGGAATCGAAAAAACCAAGAAATCCCACACCGGTTGGAACATGCCTTAAGTGGACAGAGTGACGATGTTTATTTGATGTTTATTTGACATAACCTACGCTTTCGTTATGATGGGCTTCTGTATGTAAGGTGTGTTATCAACTTTCTTCTCAGCATTATCTCTGAGAGGCCATTAACATCGTCAGGAGGCTTATGTGAAGCTAATTAGGCTTTACTATGGTTGACGTTTCGCTATCCACATTGATGAAAGCAGCGATTGTTCACATTGAGCTTCTTCAACAAAATTATTTCAAGTTGGCCTTTGTAATGACGTCGAATTAGGTGGAGCAAAGTAACACAATCGCTTTTAAAAATAAACTACTCTGATTATTGCATTCAAAAATTTGCGAAAAAGGTATGATTCTATTCATTAGCCTCAATGAAGTCCTTCATCAACTTTGTACATTCTTATCAATAGTACAAATTATTCAACATCCATGTTTAGGTCAGATGAAAACCAGAAAAAATGTTTCCAGAAAGTCTCTGAAGTATCAGTAGGTCAAAATCTACTATGCCTCATACTGTGAAGTGTTAACGCACCTCTACGTAATACAGTAAATGTAGCTTTTCCATCGTCTTTGGTGGTTCAGCAATAGCTATTGGAATTTGAGTTTTAAGTGCAGCATCTTCAAGCTCCAATTCTTCAAGCAGGCAAAATTTGTACCTTTCCAAAGAGATGAGTAACTATTGAGGTGATAATATGTGGCAAGTTCACAAATGAAACCAACTGTAGTAGTCAGATTGGCTTTCGTCAACGTTCCACCCGACGCTTTCCATTACATAATCTTTCTGAATGTAATTAACAATATTGACTAGCACGTTGAATCAAATCCTAACAAACCATATGAATCACAACCTATTGTTGAGTAAGTGCCAGAATTGACCTGTTCGGAATTCCGCGTACTACCACAGGTACGCGGAGCTCCAAACGGGTTAACTTTGGCACTTAGTTTCACACTCGATTTGCTTTGTTTGTTCGACTGGGGCCTATTGATGACTTTTTGTTGAAGTTTTGCTAGCCATTTCATAGCTTAATTCATGGCTGTTCTGATGCTCAAAATCTTTTTAATAACTTTTTTATAGCATCGTTAGAGCTGAAAGAATATCATATTTTGTGTCCGAAGTAGCTAGCGCATAGCTTGAGGTATGTAAGATTTTTTAATACTTTTGAGTATAGTTCATATATCAGAGACACCTCATCGCTAAAAAATGATAAAATGTTCTGAGAGGAGTTTTTAAAAGGTATTTTCTCACTAATTAGAACGATCAATTGGCAGAAAAATCTCTATGATTCCATAAGAAAATCACATCTCTGCAAAAAGTAACTCCTTTGCTTTTGTTATTGAACAATTCCTTTTATTTCAACTACGCTTTTTGCAGATATTCGATAGCTTAAGTCCTAAATATAAGAAAGCTTCATAATATGCTCTATTAGCGAAAGAAGATGACGTTTTGTTTCTGATTAAGTAGCCAGTTATTTAAACTTCACGGCGCGTTTTGTTGACAGTTTTCGAAATTCTGATTCTGGTAGCTTTATAACCACAAAAAAGCTTTACTTGAGTAAGTCCTGCAAAGGTATGTATAGAAAAAAACATCCATTTCACCTGAAAATCCCTACTTTTCAATACGAAATTTGTGCCCTCAAGATAATAACGCATTTTCAACTTTGTTCTCACAGTTCTTTCAACGACTTTGTGAGAGTGTAATGCAAAAATACATTTTCGACAATTTAGGACCTTTGAAAGAGCTTAGTTGGAGAGAATTTTAGTGGGTTGCCAGTGTAAGTCTTGATAGATTCCATATTCATCACCTTGTGGTGTATTTCTTTTGAAAAAGAGCATTTCTTCGTCGAAACTTTCAGAATACTTTGCCGGTGTTGTGAATGTTTTACCCAAAATAACCAGCAATCAACAACTTATATAATCAATATCAATGAACAAGAGTTTTTTTATCTTTGCTAGTACATTTGCGCTGCACCAACGAGGAAAAGAATACACCTCGCTTTCGCAGAGAAGTCTGCCGTTGCTTCATCTCAACATTGAGGTTTATCGGCAGTCGTATAGTAAAATCTAAACGGACACTACATTTTATTGCCGCAAAATAGATCATGTCCTGAGATTTTTCTCGGTATTTTCAACAAGAAAAACGCCTATGCGTTGCAATAATCCGTATTTTTTCATAAGAGAAAGAAATCTTGCACATTCTTGTCGCCTATCATGTAAAAGCGAGACCCCATTCTCCTACTCAGCATTTATTCAATGGCCATGGATATATCTGCTCGATAATCAAGCCTCAAATATCGGTCATCTGCAGTTCATGAAAATCGATTGATAATTTGCACTCAAAATTTACGTTTCCTTGAACATTTCTGTCATCTTCAAAAGGCAGGATAGAATTTGGGTGACGACTTTTTATGGTAGCTCACTGATTATCTCTTCATCGATATCCTCTTGATGAGACTGGGCACTATACAGTACTTCATCGGCCGACATGAAAGTTCTTCTTTCTTCGAAACTTGAAAAGATCAACTGGCTTTCGATTTTGTTAGTGTACTAATCTTCAAAACAACTTCCACGTAACCACGTGCAGGTATTGTGGCCGTCCACCAGTAAACCACAGATCTGGCCCTCCTATCGGCTTTCAATGATTATAATTCTCCACTTCCACCACCTTGACACATAGACTTTGCTGATTTCTACATACTACTTTTAGTTCTCATATGCGAAAAGTAATTAAGTACTATTGCGCCACGAAAGAGCTCTGTATGGAAAGTAGCAGGGTACAGGAAAATGTCTTAAAGGCAGCAATGTATAAATTGCGTGGAATATGAAAAATCAATGGGCATCCAGTGTCAGAGAATGTAACTCTGAATATTGCTCATGGCAAAGTAAAAATGGACGTATAAGAAGGGTGCATCGACAGAATAATAAAAGCAATCTCTTCCGTGACTTTGCTAGCATCCCTACTTTTCAACCGCGTTAATAATCTGAAATTATTGAGTTTTCTTGATGAACTGGTATCGCAGGAAGTGCTCAACATCGTCTTTGACCAACTACCCATTGGCTACTGATCCTCAACAGCTGCGATAAATTTTTGGAACTGTATAGATTGAAAGTTATCAAAATTTGACGGTTTATGGCGCTATATACTTTGAAAAGCTTATAACACTTGATTAAAAGCCAATGACAGCGTGACTGAGTAGTGAACTAGAGTTTTTCTTCACACCTAGACTCTTACAAACTCGAAAAGCATATCAACATTTAGAGCGAATCATGAAACATCGATATAAGACTGAAAGCCAAGAAATTGTCTTTAAAAGAAGAAAAACCCTAGATGAGTGACGAAAAAAGGGCGCAGCTTTGCAACCCGCGCTATGGCAGCAATTTCTATTGCCGTCTCGAACGAGTTAATATTCCAAATGCGTGAAGAGGAAAAGAAAGCTGACCAATTTCTATAACAATAGAGGAGAAGCTCTAATAGACGAAAAACGAGCTCTCTCTTTTCACGATTTATGAGTGAGGGATGCGAGCTACCGAGCGGACTCCAACATTCTTTCATTATACTTACTTTCATCCATCCGTCATCAGGAAGAATTTTCCAGTATTCATGAGAACTTCGACTAGTGCTCGAGGATTTTCCGTCTTCATCATCTTCATCGAAGCCAGCCTCTGTAGGTTCGTTGTCAAATTTGGGAAATGTTATGCTGAGGTTCTCAGGTTACAAAGCAGTCGCCAGTCTCTATGAACCAGATGGAGTTCATTCCACATAAATTTGTCTTCATTTTGCCTACGTTGATGGATAAAGGTTTTATCCCGTAGTGCTGGGTTGAATCAGTCCATTGAATTTTATCGAATAGCTTTTCCAAGCTTACACTTGGTTCACTGATTTTTGATTGCGATAGATCATAAGAAATGGCTACGAAATAAGATCACGGACCTTAGTTTCGCACTGCTACAACTGCGTCCCCGTCCAGATTAATTTCACTATCTTCCTGAAACAAAATTATCCAAATTCTGGTTATAAAGGTAGAACGTATTATGTAATCACCTCATCCATTACTGCGTCCATTATATCTTCACTTGCAGCAATATGTACAACCATGGTGATTCCATATTCGATAAACTGTTCGCAAGATTTGATGACCTCAAGAGGCTACGTTCAAGTTCAAAAAATAAGACAAAATATCAGATATTTGAGAGAATAAGCATGCGAGAAGAGCAACGTCACCCAGCAGAGAATATACTCAATCGATAGCGAGAACTAAACTGTGAAATGTAGAGAATAGTGTGCTATCCGATAGTCAACACGTTAAAACATGATTCGCAGCGGCCTCACAAGTCGTCACTTGATAAGCTAACCCGTCGTATTCAGTTGTTTCAGCTGTCATCTTCAAGCTAACATGTCGTCTTCATGTTGTCTTCAAGCTCTAGGTAGGTATGATATGTCTAGGTAGCTTCATTTATATCAATCGCCTTGAGATGACGTCAACCCCTCAGGTGTTACCGTTGAGAGAAAGCGGCGCCGCGTAGCGTTTTCGCGTCGCAGTGTACGCTATCGTTGTGCAGATAGAGCGCGTCCATATCACTATCCTGTAGCTTAACGATGGAGTTCCGTTTTATCACGGCTAGGACATTCTATAGTTAGTGAATGGCGGAGGAAGATAGAAGAGACTTTAGTTTGGTTGTTTATAGTTGAAGTAGGATCTTAACAGTAAATTGCTAGCCATATATGAAGCTTCAAATTGCATGCCAGAAGAGTATATCGACAACGTTCAGAAATATTTGGTTGACGGCTATGCTAACAAGATACCTTGTCACGCAGAAAGAGTGATAGCAGAACAGGAGTTCCAGTATTGTTATAGCTTAAGCCCTCGGAAAGGATGAAATGAAAGTCCAATTCTCGTTCAGTGTTGGAAGTTTTGCATATCATTCAACATAATCGGATATAAATACATGACATAATGATGTTTCTAGAGCCAAAATAAGAAGAATTTTCTTTGATTGCAAATATTTCAATAATCAGTTTAATTCGGATACTAAGACCACTACTTAATTAGATGTTTTACGCGATTATTTCTAGTCAAATGCCCTTAAGGCAACTATTGCACTCCTTCCATTTCCAGTTTCTTCAAACAATTTCAGTGAGACCGTGTAGAGCCGGTTGCTGTTGCCCATCGGTACCGGGAACTCATATCCATGTCCATCATAGCACAGGGGACACTATGTCTTTTCTCAAACTTGTGGCCGTGGTGAATTCTAAACAAGTAACGACTACCTACTTCGTATAAAGAACATAATCTTCTTGCTTTTCATTAAAATGCTTTCGAAAAGCATTTTAAGAGAAAAGATTTGAAAGTAAGTTTGTCTTTGGAGGATTGTGGTTTTCTCCTTAAAACATGGATTTCGATAAATGAGCGTTCTTTTTATTTGAATAACCGCTATAGAAGTCCTTCCACTGATATTCTATCACTCAGTAATAATAAGTCTTCTTATCTAAATTTGCCAAACAAATTCCCTCACTTTAAGATAAGATAATTTTTCGCTTTATATAATCACTTTCTACTTCATCACGAAATTACGCATCTCTCATGATAGTTAAACATTGATAAATGCTTTTGATTTCGGCCTACGATCATTTCCGAGTCAACGAGTGGTATGCTCGGTCAAGGATCCATCGCCAAAATCCATTACTTGGAAAGACATCGTGAAGTCCTGAAAACACTCTTGCAAAATTTTCAGGGAAGCAAGCAATGTTGTGTGCACGACGAGTAATGCACCATTTGGAATATGTGCTGGGGTTCGCACAACTAGTGAAGACGAGCCATCTAAGTATGTAAGTGCTAAATATAAAGAGAACACTGGGTTACACAAACATTTATGGAGCGTGTTTTTCCTACATAAAGAAAACTAATGCTATCTAAGTTCACCTCAATTATGACTAATCTCCCGCCTTTATCCTTAACACTGCACTCATAATAGTGCCTGCGAAGTCAAGTACATCCACCACAAGTTTTCGGGTCATATGCAACAGCATGTCTCAATAAAGCTCAACATTATGTCAATACATGAAGTATAAGAAGACTTGAAGTCGTATAACTAGAAAAATGAAGTGCTGAGGCCTACTGTTCTTTGTCTTGCCAAGGAATAGTTGTTTCTTGACCATAATATGGCGACAAATAAAAATTTAATCTCTTCCGGTGGAGAAGGACCTTTCTTGAGATTGTTGGCAGTCATTCGAAAGTTTAAATCACTGGATAGTGCGATGAGTAGCTAGTTATCTGAAAAGATTCCTCAATAGCGCTGTACAATCTATAATAAAATTATGTTTTACGTCGGCCGCGCAATTCAACTTTTACTTCGCTGCAAGCACGAAAAGCACATAGAGTGATTTTCGAAGAGAAAAACCGTTTATGAACTAAGATGTTGCGTTTGGAAAAATACTAAGTTTTTAGAAACCACTGTTACATATCTAAACAAAAAATTATCGATCGCGTTTTCCCTATATAAAATGGACTTCTGCTATTCAAGTTTCCTTCAAGCATAAAAGAGAAAGTGCCATAGCGCTATCTTGTTAGCTGACAAAGAATCATCGGTCTTTAGTTTTAACGCTGCACTCATGATACTGTCTGCAAACACAAGAACATCCATAATGAGGTGCCGTGTCATTTCCTACGGCACTCTAAAAAAACGCTTTCTCATGTTAATACAAGATTCATAAATATAACGCAGAGTCGTTCAACGACTCAAATGAGTCCTATAGCATACGGCTCTTTGCTTCGTCAGAGAATAATCTGATAGCCATGCACAAATTCAATACGAAAGTCCGAATGTCAACAATGGCGACTATTGTATTTGATATCTTTGAATAAGTAATCGTCGAAATCCCTCGGACAGCATGCATGTCAGATGCTGTTTGATCTCTCATTTATCACATCTCACTGAAAGTAATGAGTACTTTTTTCACTATCTCGACATCGTTTGAGGCCTCCAATAAGAAGAATCATTTTGCTATTGTAAAATATTTTCGTAATCGTTCGATAGCTCAAATCAAGTGAATTTGAATGGGTTATTTTGTTCTCCAAATGGCTTCTTTTTGGTACTGTAATAGTCGAGATAATAATTTGTTTCACATTCAAGCGTTTCTCGCCAGATGGAACTTTCTTTATAATCAAATTCAAAACATAGACAAAAACAAATTTCATTATTTTCAATGGTGCATTTGTAGTCTAGAAATGAATTTTTATAGCTGAGTAACGATCAAAAGTGGATTGGGCTTCACACATCCAAATATCGCTATTATACCTACCCCTTTGAAAGCAAGACGTTTTCTTAAGTCATGTGACTTTGCAATTTATTTTAACTTATTTGATAGCTCGTACTAAGGCAATAACAGCAATATACTTCTGTTTCGAAAAAACCCTTCAATGCGCCATAACAGCCAAAATAGAATTATGTTTCACATTTGCTGAGCTTCGCCTCATCTTTCACTGGACAGATCATTTCCCTTGGGCTCATAGTAGCCGTTCGATAGCCTAGACTCGGCCAATTCCAGTGATGTATTTGTTTTTTTACGAGACTTCTTAGTTATTCGCAGCATCCAAGGAATAACTGGGACGCATTGCGGGTATGTGGATGGGATTTCGCAATATAAGCGCCAAGCCAACGAACCATCTCACATTCGCCACATTGAGTAAGTCATTGCAACTCAACTGCCTTGCAAGTATATTCTGCTTCTTATTGAGTTCACTTAGTCATGTGCATTTTTGCTGGGCCAACCACCGGAGAAGAAGTCGTCGTGCGCCTATAAAAATTCAGCGTATTACAACCTAAACCATGTGCAAGAAAGGAAATCTAATGAAGCTACAGTTCTGTTGAGAAATTGTTTGGAAATGCTACGAGCTTAGGTGTCGCGATTGAGTCGATATCAGAATCGAAAACTGGCTCGGTAACACTCGTCTTTCCTTTGTCACTGCTCTTCGTTTTTTCCACACTAGGACTGAAGAGTTAACGTTACACGAATGATGCAAGAAAAATTCCAGCATAAACCACGGCAGAGTCGGGATTAAAATAACTATTCTTCCGCATCGCTATTGAATGCAATCAAAATTTTCTGGCCTCCTGAAAAGTGACCTTGATTGTTCTGTGAGCCTGCCAATCTTTGAAGCACAATAAATCATATTCTACAGATCTTTGTTTTAAAAGAAAGCTCATGAACGTGTAGAAGAAATTTCGAAGTATCAGGAACAATCTTGATATTCGTCAAGAACTTCATGTCATTCGCGCCTCGGATTGATATTACATCTAGTACACATACCCTAGCAGACGAGAAGTGCTCACCGAGTGCGAAATCTAATATTCTTTCGATGATACAGTGCTTCCAAAAATGCATTCCAAAACCAAAGATATCGTTCGAATAATCAAGAACTGCTCTTTTTAATGACTGTAACTTGACTGTGGAAAAACTTTCATCCGGCGAGAAATTCTTTAGTATGGAACAAAATTTTGTTTTCACTGTTACAGTGCTAAAAACAAGTAGCTTGAAAAAACCGTTCAAATTCATTTGATTTGAGTTATTGAAAGCTACCAAAGTCCCTCACAAAGGCAAAAAGTGTGTTTTTACCGAAGGCGTCAAGCAAGGTCGAGATGATGGAAAAGTAGCAAATATTTTTCAAAGTGCTGTTGCAAATAGTCGCAATAATTGTTGTGGAGAGCATGACTACATCTAATTTAAAACCATAGTAGCTTGGAAATTTTGAGCGGAAGGTTCTATTGTCGATGAGAAATGTACAGATCACCAAGCAAATCAACAGTACTCAACTGAGTTTTTTTTGATAAAATTGAACATGTGTTGCATGAAATCGCACTATGGCAGTCTAAACTTGAGGCTATCATTTTGATATGATTGAAAATTGATTGTCCTTCATCCATTCATATTATGGAAAAGAAAAACGTTTTAAAGGGATATAACATGTTGCAACGTCATACTTGTCAAAAGTGAAAACTATAGAAACAATTTATTGGAAGACAAAAAAAGCTATCAAACATATCTATAGTAGGACAAGTATAACAGCAGATGAGCACATGAAAACATTGATGAGAAGACATGAAACCACTGGAAAAACATGTTCAAAAAGAGGAGTTGCTTAAAAAGGTTGCAGTTGACTTACCCATCTATTCAAAAAGATCGAGATGGTCAGAAACTCACTAATTGATGCGACTTAGTTTACACATTACGTGATTCCAAAAAAGAAATGACAGCTATGGTTAGCAAAGCATTTTGAAGCTGTTCCTTGCAAAGCCCATGATCTTTTGACATTTCCTGATAGTCTGTGCTCACTTAAATAGAGTTTAACAGGAAGAGATATTGGAAAAAATATAGAAGAAAACCGGCTGTCTTTATCGCCATCCGGAGGGGATTTGTAAAGGAGAATTTTTCGTGCAATAAAAGTTTTTATCACAGTGTTAATCACTAGTAAAAAGCTCAAATTTTTATAAACTACTTTATGTTGTTGTTTAAGAAGGCTTCTTCGGGCACTGTAGTAATAAAAATAAAATTATGTTTGACACGCGCTGCGCATGGACTTACTGTTGGCCGCTGCATATCGCATATCTCAGAGAGTTCAAAATATACTTGATTTTCAAGGCAGCTTCTTTACAGCGCTGTAGCTGCGAAACTGCTGTTGTGTTTCACACGCGCCGTACGTTACAGTGCAGATTTCCGTTATGTATTGGAAATTTTCTGTTCCGCAGATATTTCTAGGTTTTGCGTATTGGAAAATAGAAAAAATTTTGTTCTAAATCTTAGGCTTAGGCGTTCCTTTTTTTTCGAAATGCCAGATAAAAGCGTACGTGGCGCAGTGATTAAAGGTAAACTGCGTCGCACGCAAGGTCAGTGGTCCGAACTTACGCCCGCGGCTCAATGAGCCTTCCATACGTCCGGGGTAGATACGGGGTAGACCAATTGGTATCAGATTGATCGCAGGCTTATGTGGAATGATAAGCAATACCGATCTGATAAATCGGCAGACTACCACGAGTCAGTGTGAAAGTCAGTTATGCATTCAATCACTTCAAACGAAGCTAAGCATTTATGACGAATGCATAGCGTGTCCTTCAGGGATTGTCAACGCAGCGAGCTTTATTCTGTATCCCTCACTGCCAAATAAATTCGTCTCTAAGCCTGAACGTAAACGTAAGCCAATCAAGCGGCCTAGCTTGAGTGCAAGAAGCATATAAACATATAAACGAATCTTCGAGTATCAAAATCATATATTTAATTTAGATTTTCTGCCTAGGCAGAGAAAAATCCTAAATGCAGTAATAAAAATAGCACTACATACGTGTATCGCGTCTACACGACCGATAAGTTGCGTATAGATCAACGGTCACTCAGACGCCCTAATTGGTCAGCAGTGCGACAAGCACACAAATTATGGAAGAATTTAGAACTAACTAGTTTATAATAATATATGGGAATGAATTAAATGATGTTTCCAGCGCGGTTTCAATAGTTATTGAAGGAGTGCATGAAACATAGATGCACCCAGCTCATTCCTCTTCTTTGATAGCTTACAAAACGACTGAACTCTTGCAAATCCAAGCTCGTTCATGATGCCCATATTCATTGACAGTCTAATTCTCTTATAGCACTGTAATAGACAGAGAATAAAGTAAAGAAAAATTTCAGTTTATATAACATATGAAGCATCTACTCTGCTAGATGGAGACTGCTGTGATTATCGCGACATTCAGCACATCATTCCTTTTGTGAGTATGAACAGCCACATATAAAAAGGTTCAATAATGTTCAAAAACATGTTTGAAAAACTTTTTTGCTGTGAATTTAAAAATATTCCGAAAACATCAATCAAGAAACGCAAAAAGATGTTAGTTTTCAATAAAAAGTTCCTCATGCCTCTCATCAGCGGTTCTTTTCCGCTTATCGATCAATTTAAGGCAGACAGCTCTCTGTGGAACCAATGTTCCGACGAGTGTAGAAGCCTTTCCTCCAAATCATTCGACAGTTCGGAAAATTTGGACCAAAATTTTTGATTATGTCGAAAAGTTTACTTGACAGGTCAATGCGGTGATTCTGGACTCAAGAACATCCACATCAAATGAGATGTGTTTGACGTTATATTAGAAAATTCCCAAAAATAACAGTTTGAGCTGAGAGACCGTCTCGGGTGAAGCTTCATTAATACGTTGTTGTCGACACCGTCCGAGATTGCGCACCAAGGATAGGCGATATACGACGCACACTAAGCAACATAAGGCAGCAGTTTTCGCCAGTGGCGGCTCTGTAGTCTCTCATGTCAACCGCGGCTATTGGTTCCCTGAGCACCCTCAATTCGGATGGCTCAACTTGGGTTCCTCGCTTTCCGAGGGTAAGGATGTTTTACCTGCTGAGAGTAAGATTTCCGAATCGCACCCTAACGCACCTGAACTCCAGCTAAAAATTGTCATGAAATTCAAGTCGTTCTGAAAAGCTCTCTCCTAAGACTTAACTTGAGTGCGCGTTATTCCGAAGCTATTGGAGATAGTAGCTTATGTCTACTCGAGTTTTTATTATTTAACGTTTATAGCTCTGGTGTCATGCTACAAATATAAATATTCTGTGATGTCAAGTGATATGCAATACCTTCGTCGATAGACGAGATCCGAATCCATATTTCACTCTTTTCGGGCGTGAGTGCTAGTCATTGCACTATCAGCGCTCCTGCTTTGCCATTACTCTTTCTGCGGTATAAGTTTCCAATAAAAATATACAACTGATGATAGTTTTGATGAGAACTTGGTACCGAGTATTTTTTTTTCAAGTTGTATCATCCATCAACTATATGGATAAAAGGATGAAAAATTAGTTTTTGGACCTCTCACTGACCGAAATGCTTAAGTTTATATCAGCACCTTTTTCTATATATATATATATATATATATATATATATATATATATATATATATATATATATATATTTATCGCCTGTTGTCCCGTTGATCGTCGAGTGACTCGAGCGGGTACCAGCAACTCTTCCATTTTTCCCTAGCGCGTGCAAGGGTAGCCCAGTGGGTCCTCCTCGCTCTAGGAATTCGCTGAACATCACATCTTTCTTCTATCGCTTTCGTGAAGAAATCGCACCAACGGGTCAGTGGTCTTTCTTTAGAGCGCTTGACGTCCCGAGGAATCCAGTCGGTAACGACTCGTCGATCGCTTGTCGTTGAAGCGCATCACGTGTCCGGCCCACCTTATTTTCGATATCCTGGCGTGTAGAACGGCGTCTCTGGTTTTCAATCGTTGAGGTAGGTCGGAATTTCGGATCCTTTCTCTCATTTGCGAAATACGGGATACTCCCAGCATCGACCTTTCAAGTACGCTTTCATCCTGCTGTTTCATGTTTCGTCCTGCTTACGTAGCGACCAGGTTTCTCCTACGTACGTTAGGGCGGGGATAATCGTCGAGTCGAAAAGGTGGGCACGGAGTCGGATGTTCTTTGTCCTCTTCACTACATTTTCGATGCTCTTAAACGTTACCCAAGCCGCTCGTTTCCTCCTCCTCAACTCTGGAGCTAGGTCGTTCATGATGTTGATTTCACGACCTAGATAGATGTAACTGGAGCAATAGGAAACTGTCGTTCCGTTGAGCGTGAATGGGGCATTGGAAACACATCCGTTCCTCATGAACATTGTTTTCGTTAGATTCAGTTGAAGACCGATCTTTCCTCAGGCGTTACCGAAATCGGTCAACATTCTTTTCGCTTCGCTGATGTTTGTTGTTGTGAGAACGACATCGTCAGCAAAGCGAAGATGGTTTAATTGTCGACCGTCAATTTCCACTCCCATTTCGTCCCATTCTAATGTTCGCATGACGTTGTGTAGGGTGGCAATGAATAGTTTTGGCGAGATTGTATCTCATTGTCGAGCCCCTCTTCTAACTTCATTGGTGATACTGTTGTAGAATGGAGATATTTTAGTCGTGAAATCTTTATGGAGCTCACGATGGATCATTATGTACCGAGTCGGGACGCCCTTGCTATCCAGAGCCTCTATAACCGCTTCCGTTTCCACTGAATCAAAGGCTTTCTTCAAAACGATGGAAGTGAAACAGAGTGGTTGTTTGTACTCACGTGAAACTTCAATGAGTCTTGTAATCGTGTGGACGTGGTCCATTATACTAAATCCTTTTCGGAACCCTGCTTGTTCGCGTGGCTGTCCTACGCCCACTGTTCTGTCAGTCTTGTTTAGGATGACGCGAGTAAAGAGTTTATAGACAACGGACAGCAAGCAGATTGGGCGATAACTGCCTATGTCGTGGAGGTCTCCCTTTTTGAACAACAATACGCTGGTTTTCCTTTAATGGGGACCTTGCATTCTGACAGGTAGCGAGTGAAGAGCCGAGTCAGGGTATTGATGAGAACTGGCGGCAGAATCTTCAGGTGTTCTGGTCTGATCCTGTCTGGACCGGGTGTTGTTCTGTTCTTCACCGAATGTCGGACTTCGGAAGGGAGGACCGGAGGGACGATATATTCATCCTCTTTCAATTTATATGACGGTAAGAGGACATGACTAGCGAAGAGATCCGAGTAATATTGGTGGATAATTTTCTCCATAGCCCTTCTCTAAGCTGTAAGTGTCCCGTCAGGGTATCGGAGTGCAATTATCTTGGTCTTATAATTGGCGAAGCCTCGCTGGGCTTGGCGAATGCTCTTCCCACCTTCTGCCATAACTGCTGCTCTTCTCTCTTTGAGGTCTTCTTTTATCGCTTCTATGCAGCGTTTCGCAAATTCGGACGTAAGGTTTCAGTTGCCTGCAGCTCCTGCGAATCCACGTTGACGTAACAGCTCGAGTGTCTGCGGAGGCAAGCGTCTCTTCGTGACCTCAAGACTCTCGGCTTTTATAGCGCTAACGTGAAGATATTCAACAAGCCGATCGTATTCTTTGTCGATGTTGTCAACAACGGTATCTTCCCAAAGCCGATTGATGATTTGAATACATCCCAGTTTACAGTTGTTCTGGGACTTCGTTGTTTGAATTTAGCGGCTTTCTCTCCTTTCCGCGAAAAAAGGAACGTTGCGCGAAGGAGGCGATGGTCTGATCCCGTGTAGAAGTTGGAAACAACAGCTACATCGGTCAGACAAAATCTTCGATTTACTATGATGTGGTCAATTACGTTATGGTACTCTCTATTGGGAGACTCCCACGTCTATCGCTGAGAGTGAGGCTTTTGGAATTGTGAGTTACCATGGATAGTTTGGCTCTTCATGACAAACTCAGATAGCCTCTCATTCTGTTCATTCCATTTCAGTCCGTGAGTCCCAATGTGACGTTCTTCGGACGTTCCTCTAGGTCCAATTTTTCCGTTAAAATCTCCGACAATGACCTTGGAGAATGTATGATGTTCTCTGAAGAATTTTTCAAGGTCCATATAGAACGCTACAACTTCGTCTTCGTCATATCTTGATGTTGGTGCGTAAGCAACCAAGATGGTCAAAGGCGGCATATATATATATATATGCTATTTTGTGATTATATAAACAAATCATATTTGTAATAGCCATTCGATGTTACCTCACTTTACATGGGCCTTATGGATAACTGCAACACAAGCCGTTTTTTTGGTTTTTTATCACCTGTATTACCTGTCGTCCCGTTGATCGTCGAGTGACTCAAGCGGGCGTCAACAACACTTCCATTTTTTCCTATCGCGTGCAAGAGTAGCCCAGTGGGTCCTCGTTGCGCTAAAGATTCCTCGAGCATCATATGCTTCTTTAAGCTTTTTGTCAAGAAATTGAACCATCGGGTAGGTCGTCCTCCTGTAGAGCGCTTGGTATCAAAAGGAATTCAGTTGGCAACGACTCTCGTCCATTCGCTGTCGTTAGAGAGCATCACCTGTCCGACTCACCTTATTTTCAGTAGTCTGGTGTGTAGAACGGCATTTCTGATCTTCGATCGTTGACGTAGGTCGCAACTTCGGATCCTTTTCTCTATTGCGGATTACTCTTAGCACGTTCAACAACGATAAGTAATTGTCTACTTCACTGCATCTTCGATGCGCTTAAACGTTTCAGAAGTCGCTCGTTTCCTTCTCCTCAACTTCTCGTTCTACATGTTAATTCTACGACCTAGACAGGCGTAACTACAGCATTTTGGAGATGCTCCTTTCGTTAAGCATGAACAGGGAGTTCAAAGCGCATCCGTTCTTCATGAGCGTCGTTTTTATTAAATTTAGTTGGAGACCAATTTGTCCACAGGCATTGTCGAAATCGGTCGACGTCTACCATCGATTATAACTCTCGTGCCGCTCCTTTCTAATGTTCGCATGACGTTTTGGATGGAGACAGTGAATAATTTTAGCAAAATTGTATCGCCTTGTCGGATCCCTCTTCTTACGTCGATGGTAATATTAGTGTGGAATGGCGATAATATGGTTTTTTGTTTTTGCTTTTTTTGGTTTTATTTAATAGAATTTCCACGAGGCGTAAAAATGAGATAGCATATAGCACTCGACAATTCAAAATTCAATGAGCATATTGAAGGATTGCTTTTGCAATGTGGACTTTATTCGAGCACACTCCTCTGTGACCTGCTGGCACAGAAACAAATGGGCAGGCATATCCAAATCCCATCCTAATTGCCCTAAGATGCTTTATTATCCTTTCGGGACGGAATGTATCCATTTGAACACACAAATTTCTGTTAGCCTTTCACGCTGGAAGCGCAGATCTCTTGAAATGCATTTAAAGGCCTAAATCTTGGTATGATTGATTTATGTCGATATGCAAGGAAGGACGGATTTCCTAGAAGACGAGATTTATTGAATTTTGGACATTTATGAGCTGACAACATGCTCCATTTGAAATTACTAGGTTGGGTTAGTAATCTAATCTTGTACACTCCGCCTAATTATTCATTATACACTGTCAGAAAAATGGAAGTTTTTTAATAAGGCTTATAAAACTCCCCATTACATGGCACTATGGAATCTAATATGGCGTCATAGAGCAACGATATTGGGCTTCAATAATTCTTCGATTTATAGCAAATGCAGTCTTGAGTTGCACACCTATGAAGCTTTCCACCTCGTCACCAATTTCTGCTCTCCACAATGTAGTTTATCTCTGTTGGACCTGGTCACATTCGGCTTCCGCAAGTCCCTTGTAGATAAGTAGTAGACGTCTCACAACTATTTTGAAAACCAACTTTCCACTAACCGCAACATTAACAGCCACTAATAAACTACTTTGCGGTGGAGCCACTAGCGCTCTGCTAATAGAAAAATGATGAAATCGGTTAACGTCTCGTCGACTTGTTTTGCCTCGGGGCGACTATTCAAGCCAATGGGAATATTCAATTTAACTGGGGTGAAAAAGTAGATTTACACATCAACAGTGCAATAGCTTAATGATATGTGTTCAAGCAAGCACCGTTTTCCTTTTTTTTTTCCTGAGTTTCGCGTAGACTTTATGTCATTCTTACCCAAGTCGACTCTCAGACCCATACAGGCTCCTTTGAACCTTTGAAAATTTCATCGGAAGAAGCACCGTGCTTCGTGAGATATGCCGACCGATGTTATATATCACAGAGCACTTCGGGAGTGCTCGAGATCACGCAAATCATTCCTGGAGATGCCCACAAAAAGAACATTACCTGCTGAAGCCACCCCGGTATGACCCTTATTTAAGGATAACAGCGGTAATATATTCCCGCTGTACTGCTTATTCTTTAGTTCTTAGTGTTTTGATGCTCAAAACGAATGACTGACGCAGTCTTGATATGGAATTAATAACGAAATAATTCTGCACTAATCTTTTTCGTTCCGTCATCGCCGTATCGGATCCCGAATTCCTCATCAAAAAAAAACTCCTAAGATTTTACCTTTTAAAGTTGTAGCTGCTATAGAAGTCATAAAAAAAGGCACAGCTTCATGCCTAATAGCATCAATACCGACTTTGTGAGAGCCAGAGGCCATAATTTACACAACTTTCCACGGCGCATATGGGAGTTATCTTCAAAAAGGAAGAAAGCACTTGGTAGCGTAGATGCAACCACAGTCATATTACCGATAAGTGTTTCATTAGCCTGATAATGATATAACATGTTTTGAGCCGTTTGTGGGACCTAAGTGTTGGACAAATGCCTCTTTCGTCCTCCAGAACTCTTCAGCAGCACAGTCCCTCGGTTCAGCCTATTCCTACTCTATCAGCCTTTTATCGTAGTTGATTTACGATTGTACAGTTTTTTCATCCACTTTATACAAACTCACTGGGATAATGAGACAGGTGTTGCATTCGACTGAAACGGAAAGCATAAGCATTGTTGGAAATTTTCTATCAAACCTCCGTTTCGCGCATGCCATCGTCTTTTTCGCTGAGAGCACTAGTGCAGCAGAGACGGTGCTCAGGGAACTCAATGAAGCGAGTTAGACTGGACTGCACAAAAATCGCATTGAAGACCCACTTTATTAGGATCCGTGAAGAAAGTCTTGAAACGGATGGTTCTCCAGTTGCGGAGATCATCTCGTACGTGTACGTTGCGTGTCCCTTGAAAATGTAAAACAACTTGGAGGAGAAATTTGACAAAGGAGGAGAAGCAACGTGAGCCGCGTTCGGACATTCCAAAGAAGCCACCGATCAAATAATGGGCCCAAAACCACGAAATTCCTTTGCAGTTCGGCAACTCTCCCAGAGCCCTACTATGAAACAGAGATATGAGTTGATACAGTGACAGTCAAGAACAATAGGCACTTGCAGCATTTATTTGGCTTGCGCAGCTCAGTTTATGAGAAGATTCTAACCTTTGCTATACAAAGGCCATGAATCGATGGCGAAACCCAGCCCGGTTATATAATAATAAAATCGTCGGCAGATCAACAAAAGTAACTGTAGAGTAGACTCTAGTAGAATACACCCGTTTCCGAGAACGACCTTCTGCACGTTAAGCGGGCGTGTTTGTAAGAAGAAGTAATCAGCTGTGCAAGCAGTTGCCAATGTGATACAAATCGCGGTATGAAACCAGCGGTAGCCCTCATCATGCTAGAATCAAACCACTATAATGGACATCAGCTAAAATCCACCCAATCTGTGACGGACCGCTCAAGTATCCAAATAAGTAACAGTGACCTCCAGTTATAAAGAATGCTATTACTCAAGACTTTTAGACACTATTACTTATCGTCACAGTGTTTTTTTTCAACGTGATAATCCTTGTAGATTCCAGTCGTTATTCGTTCTCTTTTGGAACGTTATAGAATACCGCTGAGCACATCTCCTTGTTGCAATCTCTAGGATTACCTGATTAAGGCTTTCCATGATGATTTGTTCTTGATTGTTGGATAGTGTTGAGGAGTGGAAATCGGTTCCACGCGCGCTGCGACGAGCGTTACAATCACTCTCCCACGGCGCCCAAGTATTTCACTCTTTCGCCACGAGGGGTACTATGAATGGTACATGTGCTTTATCGTGGTTTTCTCACCAAGCGTAGATCTTTCGCTAGACTTCACATAGTCATTTGATGGTTAAAAAATTCATATCTTTCGTTTCGAGTGTTTTCTTAAAACCACAGCTCAAATTTCAATATGCAATAATCATTTTTGAGCCACGCATGTCATGTGTTCTGTTAGAAAAGTGCTGACTTATAGAGCCCGATACACGCGATTGATTAAGAGTGAGCGGCGGCAAACGTTTTACACTTTATGTCCAGTGAAGTTATCACCGGACGCAGAGTGTTGCACACTCGGTTGCTCTCGGCTAGTATAGTTGATATATCATATCTTTCGCTTCCAGTGAAAACTGTTTTTCAGTTGAAAAATTGCCGTTCTAATATCATGCAACGTTTTCGGAAACACTTTATAGTGAACAGTGAATCGAATGGTAGGTGCATTTTGCACCCGTGCTTGCCTGGTTTTTTCACCAGACAACGTTTTTTCGGTAAACTTCTAATGGTTATACGGCAGCTCGTTAATCAGCAACGCTAAGTATAAACTTAGTCCCTGAATTGTTTTTCAAGCAAGGCTTCTTACAGCGCTGCGGTAACGACGAGCAGAAACCATGTATTGCCTTCAAGGTGCTTTGTGTGCTCCGTCGTTAATGCATGTTTTCCAGGAGAGTTTTGTATGATCTGACAGTCCTTTTTTAGTCTGCTGCAAGGTTGTTGACAAACAATTCATATGGGTATTGGGTCACTCTTCGGCAACCTCGTCTTAATCAGGGATTAGGTTCATCGATTATACCCACTCTTTTTCGTTTAGTAAAAATTCATTAAGTTCAATGATAATTAAGTATAGACTAAAGCAAAACTGCCTACTGAGTATAGATCGCGATGTTGTTTGTGTGACAATAAACAGCGATTTGCTGAATACTAGAGTACTATAGGAGTTCAAAACTTCATAGATTTGTAAGATTGACTTTGCTCTACGACAATAGCAATGCATATACATTTTACGCAGTCTTCCTTTGAATTTGAATGTGTTTGGAAAGAAAATTTCACAGAGAATTAGCAACGAAACTCAAGATATTTTATTTTTCTACAGAATACGGCAGCTGAAAACTTAAACGATGAGCTTAGAAACACTGTCGCGATTGTTGGAAATATCCAGCTCGTTTACTTCCTTTTTTTGAAAGTAACAGCTTCTCAGAGGAAGAGTGGAAAAAAATATATCATATAGGTTCCAGAGGTCAAAATTTCATCAAAATAAAACAACAGAGCCGTAGGTCTTAATAAAGCGCTAGAAAATCTCAGTAATTTCCATCAACTCATAAATCAGTCTGAAATACAGTATTTTGGTTTGGCTCTGAAAGCGCAGCAATCCAGATTTATATGAAACAAGACACTAAGTCACATGTAGAAGTGGAACCTCTCACTGGAAAATTGTCATCGTAGGTTTCTTGTGCTTAGTATATATTAGAGAGGTATTCCTCTGAGTTCTACATCAACTAAGCGTTCTCATATGAGGGCACAACAATAATCAGCTATGACTGCCCACCGACGGATACGATAACATGGCTCGCAACCTTTTTCTCACCTAATTGCCAAACTTCATACTAATCCACTTCCCAAACGTCACGTTGTTTCTGACCCATCATCAGCATGACACCTAATCCGCACTTATATAGCGACTCTAAACCCAACTATGCTATCAGCTGTTAGTCTGTTATGTTCTCATTCGACTAAACTTGTTGACGGTTGGATATTCACAGTTACATTAGAGCTTTATTTCGAGTGTTTTCTTAAGACCATGCTCAAATTTCAACAAATCTCTTCATTATTATTTGAGCCAACATGTCATGTGGTCTGGTAAGTGCTCTTGTACAGCCCGATACACGTGTTTCGACTTTGGATAATAAAAATTGACTATTATGGATTGGGTAATAAAAGATGGAAAGACGACGGGCGCTGCCTGACTGACGAGATTGTAAGGTCGAAACACGTGTATCGGGCTGTACAAGAGTCCTTACCAATTACATTAGAATCAGTAGTAAAAACTGGTAGTAGAGAGGAGGCATAGCTGGTATAATGGTAACACGCGGCTTCGATATATGTTGAACTGCGTGTTAAACTTCGGCCTGACTTCGAATGTTGTGCACACCACGCAATACTCTAAGCTGTATATTTATAACATCGTACCACTAATAAAATGCGCTAAGGGTTCGGCTACCTAGTAAGTCCTTTCATGCCAATGGAGAGTGCCCAATTGTCTTGCACGTGTCCCATTCGCCTTACAGAAAATCATCTATCGCGCACCCGGACTCACGCAATTGTCGTCTCTTTCATTGTTACAGATTATGTCACACTGCGTTATACACACTCATCTGCGAACTAATTGACGTTTAGTGGTCTAAAATTACTGATATTAAACTTACGAGAGCAGTTCCTTATGCTCATATGTTTGCAACTATGCTAAAATCGTTGGAAACAGAATGCATCTTGAAGTGGACACTTCCTCTATGGCATGCTGAGAAACTGAAAGTTATAGAAATTGGAAATGACTGTTCATCGCTGTCAACTCACAAATTCCTCAATCCTCTCTTCGCCTGTGGCAACAGTGTTGGCTATTCGGAGCATGTCTTTCACAAGTGCTCTTTTCCCTGTAAAGGATGAAAGGAGAGGTAATGGTTCAGAACGCTTGTTACTTGACCGTCGCTAAACTTTTGTGATTCAATCGTTTTGGATAGATTGGAGCGGTTTTTTAGCATCAGAAGTCAACCTCGTTGAGTAGTAGAATCTAATAGTTCTTAAGATTATAGAGTTTGTACTGGATTGAGATATGACACCAACTGAAGTCTGACGTTATTATGCGAGAAACTAGTACAGTTGGTGCATTTCTTCTATACGAAAAGAAAAATGTTTTTTTTTTTCGTATATTAACAAGCCATGGACTTTCCTCTGCTGTAGACACTACGAAAAATTGTGATATTTCCCCGTTATATCCACACTACTTGAGGTCTACGGTGAAAACATATCTTTTGCTTTTGCGGAACGTTCTGATAGTTAATCGATAGCTCAAGTCAAGTGAATCTGAATGAGTATCTTCTTCTGTTTAGCCGCTCCGACGGGCTACTGATATTATTAATTCATTTATTAACTGTAATCATAAATAATATCAATAACACCTCGGAGAGGCTGAACAGAAAAAGATACTCATTTATTCAAACTATGCCGAGGTTAATATATAGTCGGTCCCGGGATATTTGAAGGTGTGTCTTATATCTCAAATCGCCTGTATTTGGCTCTGTAACAGTCGGCATAAGCTTTAATACATATTCGATGATTTCTCGCCGATTAGAAGCTGCCTATTTATAATTGAATTCTAATCGTTCGATACGGAAATCTTACCAATTTCAGCAGTAGGAATGGTTTTTAGAAAATACTTTTTAGAGTTCTATAGTGTATGAAAGTTGATTGGGTTTCACACATCCGTATTATTGCTTTTATCAGCACCATCTTAGATGTGAGTTGCCTCCTTGATTTTTTTCAAGTCGCTTCATAGCTTAGTCAATAAAGGCAATTTCAGCGATATACTTAGGTTCTGAATAAAACCTTTCAGTTCGCTGTAACAGCCAAAATAAAAGTATGTTTCGCACTTGAGCCGTTTCAACGCGTCTTTTGTCGGGGAGAGCATTTCCCTCAGACTTTTAGAAACCATTCGATAGTCTGAATTCTGCATATTCCAGTGATGCACTTTCTTTTATGAAAAGACTTCTTAATGAGTTGTAGTAGCCTAAAAACTAGGTATAGCGCATTGCAGCATTGGCATGAGACCCCACGTACTGCCGGTATGTGGATGGAATTTTGCAACACTGGCATCAAGCCAACGAGCCATCTCACCTTTTTCCACATTGAGTAAATCATTGCAACTCAACTACCTTGCAACCGTCTTCTGCTTCTTATCGAGTTCATTAAATCATGGTCATTTTTCCTTTACCAACTACCGAAAAAGAAGCCGTAATGCTCTTACAAAATACGGCGTATTAGGATCCACACGTCTGAGCAAGAAACGACATCAAATGAAGCTTCAGTACTGTTTACAGAATGCTTGGCGACGTTATAAGCATAGGTGTCGCAATAGGACCAATAGTATAGTCGGATACTGGCTCGAAAACACTCATCTTCCCTTCGCTACTACTACTCGTTTCTTCCTGAGGTGCACTGAAGAGTCAGCCTTGATTGAACATGGTAAGAATGATTCCGGCATGAACTACAGCTTAAAAGTAAAAAACAACGCAACTATGGGCTAAAATATTTTTGTCAAAAAATCCACATATGATTTGCAACGGATTGGCATTTGCACATAGTAGACACACTATAGTCGAGAGGAAGTGCGCGACAAGTGCGGAAACCCAATTTTTTTTGGCATTACAGAACTTAAAGATGCCCTTTTCAAAAACCAAAGAGATGGTTGGAACCGTAAGATTTGCTCTATCTAATCATTTAAATTTATATACAAAAAAAACAATCCGGAAAAATGCTTGAATGTGAAACAAAATTTCATTCTCACAATTACATGGTAAAAAACAAGGCATTTGAAAAATAGAACATAATATTCAAATTCACTTGATTTAAACTATTGAATGACAACTCGCACTTTGAATGAAAGCAAAAAGTACGCTTTTATCGACGGCCTCAAATGGAGTGAGGATACCGGAGAAGTAGCAATATTGTATAAGGAACTGCATCAAGTCTTCATAGAAGAAGATTGATCTGCAGAGCCATGATGCAATCTTTGCTTAGTGCGACCTGATATAAAAGAATGAAAATATACTATATATAGAAAGAATATTTCGAGCAATTTCGAGGTTGGTACATTAATAGGTGGATCCATTGGTACATTGCACATCACACTGCTTACGTACACTTCGGCGGTTTGCCCATGTCATCAGGGCCACACGTCCCATGAGCAGGTTGCCTTGCTGATAGCAAGGACATGGATAAGTTGTTACAGTGAAAATTTTGAAATTGTGGTTTTCTCATCTTCACCGTTCAAGGTTTTATAAACTAATCGCATGTTAGGGGCATTGCTTGATTATCAGCTGTATTTCATCAACTGGAATAAAGTGATGAAAACGTGAAAAACGTAATTTTATGTTGTTCAGCAGTAGCAATGTTTTCCGCCCTTAATATTAGTAAAGGGACCTTCGTGCAGGACGTGTGGCTCTGATGAGACGGGCTAGACTGTCGAAACGCACGTAAGCCATTAATGGGCCAAGCTCAAAGCGGCTTAAAGCATTCTTTCTAACAATAGCATAATTTTCATTTACAACAAGTAGCACAAAGCACATATTGCATCTTGACATTGTAAATCAATCTTCTTCCTATGAAAATTTGATGCGATTCCTTGAACAATCTTTTTGTAGTGTCTAAAATAGACAAAAGTTTATGGTTTGATAGTATACTAAGGAATTTTTGATTTGGCTGGAAGGAAGGTACCGGCTGCTACCGGTTTAGCATAATTGTCATGCATACCCAATAATGTAGAGTGCTGTGCAAAAATATTTGCGGCAGCCGTGATTCGAACCCAGATCTCACTCTTTCCGTCTTGCACAGCACTCCACATTATTGGGTATACTGAAACATCATACCACCGCAAGTGGCGGTAAAATAAGAAGAATTCTGACCGATAACCGTCATGCTTCGTCCATACTTTAGCCAATGTCACAAGGCTGATGAAATAAAGTCTGCTTGATTATCATTTCAACGCTTCCATTCATAGCTGTGCGTTTTTGCTGCAAAACTACTTCTTTGCTCCCTTCGGCTCAAGTTATTGCCCCTGAAACAGAGAAAGACGATGAGACGCCAACCGAATATAGTTTTACTAATCGACTTCGCCATATTTTATGTACCGTAGAGGAATTTTTCAGCAGTTGTCAATGTCGCAGTCCAAGCAGAGTTGGTTTTCAAAATACTTGTCTTAATATTTTAATTATTACGAACGACATTCGGAAGCTCATTGTAACCAGGATTTACAGATATGGGCCAACACTATCGAGAGCAAAAGTTGTTAACAAAATGGAATGGTGCCCAAGTCTCCGGCTCAAGATTGTATTTGTTAGGGAGCTACAGTCGAAGATTTATAGGAGCTTCAATGTTATACTCCACTCCACCATATTGAATCGCATGTTGCTATATGATAGGTAGTTTTAGGAACCTCATTGAGAACTTCTGTTTCTCTGAGAGGGTAGGACCGATTAGGCGGGCTGTGCAAGCGTAGACTACTATTCCAGCCTACCAAGTTCAATTGCAACATGTTAATAACTCCTTAAATCTTCGAGTATCAAATTTTCTCGTCTATTTAGATACCACAGTCCCTTGTTTGAAGAGATAAACCACACAGACTAAGATTTAAGGTTTTGAATGATTTCTCAAAAATTCCAGGAAGAATCTTTTTCCCAGCATGAAAAGTCTCCAGAAGTTCGTGTATCCAAATATCTACGTTCCGTCCAGAAAGGATTCAAAAATGGAAGGTTTTGAGGAGCATTGGAGTTGATTTAACCCATTAATACAAAAGTGTGCACAATGACACTCTATCGTTCACTGAAGGTATTGGCCTTCTAGAAATTCAATTAATCCGAATATGTATTGGATCACGTACCAATGTTCGTAATCGTCCGAAGAGAGATCCTAGCTGTTGGTCAAAATGACCCTCACCGTCCGCGATAAACTATGGGAGTCTGAGCTGAGGCCAAGCAAATCTATGCTTCGGAATGGATTTTGGTGGCACATAAAGTGTATGACTGTTACTTATCCAGATCTGTGCACTACTCTTCTTTCTAATGTGATAACCCCAGCAATATTCACTCCGTCAACAGTGACCATGGCAACATCAAAGTGATAGATAAAACTTTCCATTAAATCGAGTTATATAAACACAATACTACATTGCTCTAGTCAGAAACCTCGTGACAGTTCGTTCACATAAAATGAGCTCTTCTAAAAATTTGCCTCATTTTAATGGAAATCGGTGAGCTGATTGGTGCATTGGTCATTACAGTCTGTTTTGCTCAGCGATTTTTAGACTATAGATGATTGTATTTGTTATAACTCCTTTTTATAAGCTCGCCTTAGATGATACTATTCTTGGTTCTGTTACACAATCTTGACCTCCACTATCAAACATGTATAAGGCTGCTAAAGAAGTGATATTAATATGTCATCATTTAGTGAGTGACTGGAAAACTGCTGACCTTTTACCGAAATGATGTTCACGCTATTAGCGCACAATTACCGCGATCCATTGAGTTCTTGCCAACATTTTCAATATAGAGGAGTCGGAAAGTTTAGAATTAAACTCCAACTAACTAAATATGCCAAAACGAAATCGTGCAACTCTATAATTTGGCTCTGTTTAATTCAGGTATTTCTCACAAAATGTACTCTCTGGGTGCAAATTTTTTCACGTGGTTTTCAACACAAGTAAATCCTTTCGCTTGATGAATATTTGGGTTTGCTGCTACATGTACTTATCAAGATGGGATTTTGAATCACAGTGAACTGATTCATCACGCAGAAAATCCATATCACATCGATGACTTTCATTGCATTATATTATATTATTTTATTAAATGTTTATTCCACTTTTATTACATCATGCTCAAAATTAGTATACGAGCACATACATTCACAGAGTACTATGAAACGGATCTTGCGTCCGCCACTTGGGCATAATCAACGGGACTATGGAAAGCGATAGGTTCAAAGAAACTTTTTTTTTGAATCTGAATCTCACAGCAATGACCACATCAGTCGGGTCCATCGATGATTATTGCAGAGTTAGAGAATACTGCCAAATTTGGTGTAAAGGTTACTGGGAATAAGGTCACTTGAGAAGCATTTTCCAAAAAGAGTGGCCTGCTATACACTGTAATAAAGAGCAGTTCCGCTAACGATTTGTCCTAACCATTACCATGATCAGTTATCACATCTTTTCAGTTCTTCTCTCATACAGAAAGTAGAATTTTTTCAATATTTTTTCAGAATATTTTCGAAATAAATCTCTAAAATAAAACGAAGCAATGGTTATACACTATTTTCAATTCAAGTACCAAGCGTCTGAGAATGAAAGGCGCGGACAACAGAAAGCTCGTGCCTTTATTATAACTGAGTTACAACTTGTATAAAAAATTTTAAGGTATTCAAAGGGAATATTGTAACTTTTATCAATTACAATTTTCCATTCTGCTGATGGGATCAAATGTAGAATAGATTCTGTAATAACGAAGGATGAGAAGCAACAAAATCTAGAAACACGGAAGCTTCTAATTTGCACGTAAAACGTTCTTTTACCTCAATAATATTGAGTTACCCTAAGAACTTTCGGATTTCTATTGCTAATTTAATTGCTATTTACGAAAAATAAATCAATCAGGCAGCAATATAATTACAATTGCAATCAATAACATGCAGCCATTTCCTGAGCAAAATCTGATGCCTTCCATTCAAAGGGTAGGTGGCTGGCCATCAAAGAAGTTAGTGATATCACAGAGCTGGTCGTTGTCTTTAAATTTGTTCTCACCCACATGCTGCTTTATTGCACAGAAAACATTATACTTATTTGGAGAAATATCAGAGCTGTGAGGGATGTCGTACCGAGGCCCAACTCAGTTCTTTAAAATATGGTGAGGAAACTTTGCAATGTGACGTAGAGCAATGTCCTAGAGCAGAACGATATTGAGTTGCTCCGGACACTTCTCTTGCAGTGCTGTGATCAGCTTCCTCAGTAATCCCTCGTGTCGGACGTGCGCATTAGTTGTTTAGTTGTTGTCGAGCAATTACCAAAACAGTATGCTTACCGATCCCAGGAAACAGAGAGCTTATCATCCGAACATGGAATTTGGTTTGATCGAATCGACGGTCAATAGGCGTGGCGAGTGTTGTTTTCTTAGTAGACTTAGAATTTATCTACAGTGATGGATGACTTAAGAAAACCCCACTTATGTTGTCACAGCAGAAGACTTTCGCAGATGGTTACGTGTATAGCGCAGTCGTTGTTAAATCAGTGCATGAGGTGTCCATCGAGACATCACTTCGTGCTAACCGAAATCATTTGGACGGCGAGGGATGATGCTACAGTCTTATGCGAGTTCTCGGAAAGAGTGCGATCTGGGTTCGAATCCCGGCTAACGCAAACGTTTTTGCGCAGCACTCCACATATTGAGAATTGATATCTATCATGAGAAGAATGAATATGTAGGCTTGCTTAATAAAGTCCTTGAATATCAAGTGTGCAAATATGTCTCCGCCGTTTTTACAGTATAAATTGCTGATCCATGATGTATTTCAAGTAGTTTTGACACTTTTTCAATATTTACTTATTTTACGCCAATGTAAGTCCACGGTTTCAACGTGGTTGACGCGCTCTGTTCCATTACTAGTTGATTTTTCCTGGCGTTGTTTTGTAAATTTTCTTGTCCCCTGGTCTCTGGATGCCTACACCACAATAAATCTTTCCTCTTCGTATGATTCTACTACTTAGATCCGAGTCTAATCCCACAGCAGTCCTCGAATCCGCTAACACTGGTTGTGACCTTTATCTTAAATAATGTAGTGTTAGAATAAGTATTTAATTGTTATTCATTAGCACAATCCGTAATCAAAATATTCGTTTTTTTCAATTCACTCTCCATGAAAATCTTCTGAGAATTCCCGTAGTATTTCGGCTATTTTCAGAGAATTTCGTACTCTTCATGAGTGACGGACAGGGCTTGCCGAGGCAGTTGTTTGTAGAACATCGACTGTAGTCGAACTAAGACACTTTCAAGTTAGCGTGCGTGAGAAGCAGTACTCTTGGGAGAGTGACTCCTTAAGGAGCTCATTCAACCCTTCCGGATTGGTATACCTTTCGGGACATAACAATAGATGACCCACGTACCCCGGAACAGCACTGTCCGGGGTACGTGGGTCATCAATTGTTATGTTCCTTAAGACACTTTCGGTTGATTGATTGCAAAAGGCTGCTGGGAGAGCGGATCAAACCAGCGCTTCGCTCACCACATTGCCTCATAATACATCACATTATTAACCACTGTGTCCCATGAATGGAAATTGCGAGCGTAAAAATGCGTTCACTCAAACCCGATTCGACTGCAGTTAATGAGATGAAGTGAAAGAATGTAGTGTGTGAAGTTACAATACCCACACAGCTTTATCTTATATGTCTCCTCTCATCTCATGCTTTGCTGTTGTTGAGTTAAATTTTGTCGAATTCCATCAGTATAATTTAGAACATCGTTGTTTTTCTGTTATGCTATGCTGGAATAACTGCTGCAGAATATTGAAATTTGTCACCTTAGTGCTTTCGAAACTTTCATAAGACAAACACATGAATGTTAAGTGTTATATCAATATTTTGTGAATACTTTAATACTTTTCTCACATCGTTCCTGATTCAAAGCGAAAGCAGATGGTCTTCTTGTTCGTCGTTTTTGGAAGGTCCATCATCTCAGACATTGATAAATTTGAAGTAATGTCCAGTGTGTTTGTTTATACTTTTCTTATTTTACCTTTTTAGAAAATCTTTGTTTTAGCTTTTATGTCCAAATGAACTGAAGAGTTTTAGTATTGATTGGCACATAGGCTGGATTGCATGCTTTGCATTTATGTTACATAGCACTTTTAGTGTGAAAATATCAGCTGAGGAATATTCTCCTTTTCTAATGAAACGGCCTTACTCTTTTCCTGCTTAAAAGCCCAGAGTGATAAGTGAAGTTTTCGTCGAACCATAAGTTATAATAGCTATAACTTCGATTGTTAACTCGAGTTATTGTGTGACTAAAATGAAAATATGAATCTTTCATCTTAATGGTCTGATGGACTTCTTGAGGTGATAAAGGCTGCGGTCAAGTTCGTTTTTTGAAGGTTCACAGGCCTTGTGTATACTACAAACACTTCTGTAGAACTCGCCTCAGTGATATGCATCCTTGCTTCACCATAGCTTTACTGAAGTTCCAACTTTATGATGTAAGTACTAATAAACTCTCTGTGAAGTTTAGGCAAATCGCAGAGTTGTTTAAAAGTATACGAAGTACACTTTTCACTGCTCATCGATCAACCTCACTGTAGTCTGTATTCGAGAAGCGACTCATCATGGTTCTCCGAACGCTATCGGTAGGTAGTCTACGCGCTCACGTTCCTACGTACGTCCGCTGACTATCTTTAACGGAGGTCATTCCAGGCCAAACAAAAACCAACCACCGCATTGAAAGAGTTTTGGGACTGGCGTTCTCCCAGAGTCGCACCTCGGGTGGATGCCCAGCGCAGCCAAATGGCTCGTCTGATAGCGACTTGAATATTCGCAGGGTATAGGTGAGGGTTTGATATTTAATGTACACATGTAGCTACAAAGTTTTGTACTCTATGGAGAGATGTAGACAAAGCACGCATTGTGATTTGCGAAAAGTCCACCATTTTGAATAATTTGTTGCTTAGATTGGACTCAATTGAAAATGTTACAGCAACGAATCAAACAAGCTGAATTTTTACTGTAAGGGCGAGGCCTTCACTAATCCTATGATCCCAACAACTCAATGACATTATTGTCGTTACAACGAAATCTCTGTTGTAGATTTTCATAATAAAATCACTTATTTCCCTCAGAGATTCGTCGTGATGTGAGAGATTTATACGTTGACATGGCGACGAGTGAATTTGGACTTCAAAAAAACAACGTAACATCAGTTTTAAGATCATTGGGATCGCTCATAAACTGTGCGAATGTTAATAAAATAAAATAATTCCCGTTAACTGTTCTGGAGCTTTTGCTATAATGTCATAGCAGTTAACATCTCCGCCCTAGTCGTTGAAGGTTCCAGAACTCAATATGTGGAAGCATACAGACATCAAATAGTTCCGTAGTTTTTCAGTACTTATGTATTTCAGGAGAATGTCAGTCATTCTTTGCCGCGGATAACACGCTCTATTTCATCACCAATTGATATTTCCTACTGCTATTATGTAGCATTTCAAATTCCCTGGTTTCTGAAGTTGGTACACCGCATCAATCCTCCATCTTTAAATTTATCCATTTTTTGATTCTTCTAGTTATAGCTCGGGTCTACTCCTCTCTAATCTTCTAATCTGCTTATCTTACTTGTGGTCCTGGTCCTGAATATTATCAAGTTATTGCCGAACATTTGTCTAATTGTTTATTGTACTTATATGCATGATCCGTCATCACAGTTTGCTGCAAGGATACGCACTGCTTGCATACGATTCGCTTCCTTCAATCCATTCTTCACAGAAGTTTCTTAATGTTTCCCGTGTTACCTCGGTTAGTGCTTGAGGATTTTGTCATCTTTTCAAACAACGGGGAAGATCATTGAAGACAACTCTCTTTGCAATTTTGGAGGTAGTCGGACTAAGGCGTTCCCAGTTGACTGATTGAGAGAATGTTGACAAGAGGATGAAGCCAGCGCCTCGGTTATCACTTGTTTATAATGTATCGCATCACTAGTCACTGCTCTGCCCTGCCCTCGAAAGCGAAATATAAGCGTTATAAACACGTTCACTCAAAACCGACTCGATTGTAGTTTGCGAGATTGATGTGGAAGAAAGTTTTGTGTAAAAATGCAAAGCCCACATAGATTTGTATGGCTTCCTTTCTTCAACCTTCTGCATTACTGTTACTGAGTTTATATTTCATCGATCTAATATCAATAAAATAGAAAACCGTAGTTTTTTCGTAGTCATATGTTTGAATGAATTTAGTATTGTGTTGAAATTTCCGTGGTTCATGTTTCCAATCCATCATGAGCTATACACATGGAGATTCAAGTGCTCTAATAGTCTATTATGGATACTTTGGAACTTTTTTCAGGCTGTGATTCAGTCGGAACGAGCTGACCGGTTTTCGTTGGTCGTTGTATAAAAGAGTCGGTTTATGTGAGAAGGTTGGTGTTTTGAATCGAAGTCAATGCACAGTATGTTGCCTTGTTTTTTGTGGTGTAGTTTATTGGCAATTTCATCTTAGTCTTTATAGAGAAGAAAGCTGGAAGACTTGATAGCCAAAAAATAGAGTGGCTGAAACTAAACACAAAGGGAGCTCTTCTTTATTACATTGAGCAGGCTAATTTATCGTTTCGCGGAATCATCATGCTTCTTGTAGTTAGTTGTAGTGAATTCGTTTACATCTTCCACTTTGCGGCTGCTACTGATTATACTTAAACTCTGAGGCTTTCCTGCAAGATATAGGTTTTCGAGAGCATTTTCCTTAAGCCGAATAATTTCTACAATCTCATTGATTGTGCTCCAGAAATGAACCTCCATTCTGTTTTATTGCATGTTGTGACTTCTGTCCAAACACTTGTTTTTAGCATAAACGGCATAATACTAGGAGAATATCTTATCACTGAAGTGATACGGAATTGTTGTTTTTGCACAGCTACTTCTTTGTGGTAATAAGATTTTTTTTGAGCCGCACTATCATGAGACAACGAGATAAGTGTTGATTGCTAGGGCGCCAAGAGTCTTCCCGCTTCTTTAAACCCTATTTTCATCGTTCGTTGGCGACAAAAGCCAGCACAAATTATCAAAAGAGGCGAGATATCCAAAGGCGGAATTTTTGGATATATTGACGATCAGTATATTCCGGATTATTTGGACTAGCGAATGAGTGTTGCGCGGCAAGAGATGGCTGTAGAAGTGTGGAGTATTTTCTCATATTTCGCAGCTGATTCCAGGTGGAACATGCTTGGTGAACCGTCCGTCTGGTAGTCATATGAGGAAGTCCCAGTATCGACCGATTCAAGAACTTCAGGCGATGCTAATTTTCTGCGTTCGACGTACCCAGCTGCTTGTGCTAGCCGTGGTTATCCTGTTGTGGTGAAGCAAGCTCAGTGAAAGACACGAGTTCGATTAAGTCTCCTGATGCACCAAATGTGGTGGAGGTTCAGTGGTTTTTACTGTGTGCTCCCTGGTCTCAGGCAGTGATCCGATCGATATATGAATATTGTTGGATTGTCCTTAGCGGAGCACTGATCTTTGTGCTGTCACGCATTGAACTTCCGGATTGCGGCGGTCTCTGCCCTTTGAAGTGGCTCGTTGCACTTTCAAGTTGCTACGGGCTGAACCTAAGGCCAACTTGTGTCTTGTAACCGACAAGAACACAGAGTTCAGATCCTTTATATGGGGTATACCAAACATTTTAATGCTGGGTTATAATCAAACAACCTATAATATACATATATCATAGTAATAATGAAATAAGAACAATATATATACGATTGCGACATATCGTTGTGTGAACATATGCCTATGAATGTGATGTATCGTCTTGTGACGATAATATGAACAAGTGAACGTAATAGATGAGATGTATCGTCGTTGACGATACCATGGATGATATTATTAACAAAACATGACTAGGCAGCGAAGCCCGTTTGGGGTTGCTATGTTCGCCCCGAGGTAGAAGCACTGGCGGCGGGATCTAGTGGCTGAGTATAATGTGACTGCAGTGGGGTCGCTACAGATTAGATATGGGCAGAATCCCTTAACCGCGGTGGTGGGCCGAGCATAGCCTAAGTGAGCTTGCTCCGCCACGGAAGTGCTATGTTCCGCTCACAGTTCCACTGAGTTCATCTGACAGCTGTGTGAACGCAACCTTATGATAGCAATTAGTTACACGATAATGAGACTGTGTGAAGAGAGCAATAATGGATCAATTACGATTTGACGTGAGGTGGTCTGGATGAAGTCAAACGACCGTTCGGACGATGCCCGGCGATCGAAATGCCTGTTGAGGTTGGTGGCAGCTGGGTGCCACCATTTTCTGTCTGAAGTCCTCGAACCTCAGCGATGCCACTTGCTCTCTAAGGTCATGGATCATCTGCGTTGCCTAAATTATCACGTAATTTCCGAAAAGATAGCAAAGCTCGGTTGGGAGGCTTGCTAAACCTGTAAAGAATGTGGTTGTGATTTTGAATTAATACTTTACATGACTATAAGTCGCTAAATTTTGAATAAAATGCTTGCAAACGGCCTTTTAGGTGTGTAAAACTTTTTTTCATGTTCGTTCTTTGCTAAGTCAATAGGATGAAGTTGATAAGAATTAGATTCATTCTGAGGATTGTTTGTTCTTAGTGCTCCAACTTGAAGTTAGAAAAATATCCACTAAAGATTACAGAGTAGTATGCAAAACATTAAACTCACTATATCAATTCCACTAGCTGTCACCTTACTGAGTTCAGTGACGATATGTGCTAACCAGACCAAACCATCAAAGGTTCGTTAATTATGGCCACGATAGTTCATATCGAAGATAGAGTGGTAGTAAAAAGATGGCCTCGGTGGCCTAGTAGTAGCACGCAGCTATATCATCGGTGAGACGCGAAATCAATTCCCTTTCAACAGCACACCGCTCAACAATCTAAGATTTATTTGGCAGATGTTTTGACATATTTTTCTTCTGGACGAGCCGACGATTCAAGATGACTACCCCACATCTAACAATCCAATCCATTCAACTCACAAATCATGTGGACAATCTGGATGGATTAATCGACTTTGAAGAAGACGGACACGTGGAGACGTTAGGCAAATGACCTACTCCTTGTCATCTTCGTGGTATTTGGCTTGATCAACAAAGAATATATGGTTGATTGGTGATGGTAAAAGTTGAAGGAAAAGCGATTCTCCAAATCATTTTTCTTTCACGTCGTTGCCCCGATGGCATCAGTGGCATGTGTGTTGACATGGGATTTCAATACTATGAAAAGTGAATGCCCACTCCAAAGGGCGGCTATATGGAATTCTCTCTGACTTATCGGCTACTAACAAAGTCCCATTTGATAAATAGAACTTTACGTTGTCAATATAAGTGTATGAAAGGATAGAGATGTCAGCGTTGATTCTCCTGAGGTTTGAGAAATGTATACGTTTTCATCAGGCATTGTTTGCACTGACTGATTGTATATCTGACTTCTACAACCATTCGGAGTGGCCTTTTTGGATGTGTCAAGTTGGCGCTGTTATCTTCCTTTAACAAGCATGGTGCCAATTCGCTTCGACCTCGGAGTAATGGAAGGCTTGGTGAACCTTGAATGTGGTATCGAATCATCATTCACTTCTGTTTGACGTAGTGCCTCTTCAACCGCTGCACGTGACGCGCTAACATTGAGCTTGTTATAACCTTTTTCTTAGAATTTGTTTTCTCGGAGTGTGACATGAATCTGTGTGACATTCTTCTTAGAATTTTGTGGGTCACTTGCAGTAGCAATAGAATCTATTCTAACCCAAATCTAAAAAAAAAGCATATATGTAAATATTGAAATCCAAATATATTTCAAATCAAGCTGGAAGCTTGATAAAGATTTAAGTGCATAAGATGTTTTACATCTTTCGCTTCAAATGTAGAGGTGTAGTGAAGGTTTCGAATCTTTTGACTGCTCACCACCGCGTTTATCGAGTGAATAACGCGGAAATTCCCCAGAAGTATTGTAAATATTTGAATTCATATCACCAATTATATGTAGCAGAGAGATATCGAATAGTTGAGTACTAATTAGATGATGGCGGGACGAATTCTATATGTCGCCAAGGACCAATCGAATACTCATACATCACTTTTGTTATCCTTCTTCGCATGGTGAACAAGTTGCCGTCTTCAGGGGTGCCTTTTCTCCTACCAGTGGGATTTACTTGTCAGGAGAATATCGCCATTGGGCATAATTCATCGCTATGCCAGTGCGAGTCACTATAAAGGCGAAATTTGCATTCATTCACTTCAATCGATGCTGGGTGAAGTCGCATGCATGGACTTTTTCTCAAGCATTTTCAACATCGAGAACGTTATCCTTCTAATTTCACGAACAGTGCGACTTGACGGACGGGCTAGCTTTACAATTTATTGCGTAGATTTCCAAAAAGCTGTCACTCCGCACTCTCCAACGATGTTGAATCCAGTGGATGGTAACGGCAGCGGCCGCAAACAATCCTGTACTGGTAATTTTGTCTCTTACTAATGAAGAAATCCTAATGGTTTTCCAGGAAGGCAATTCTATGAGTTCGTATCCTTGCTGATTTCTCCATCATGTTATCCTTTTTCATCTATACGGTGTGGATAATAAGAAGAACCTCGGCGGAATATCAGATAAAGGTTCCTCATGTGCAATCGCTTTGCTATTATTCTAAGATAAATCTAAGTAACCTTCACAAGATCTCTACACAATCTGAACTAATAAAATTAAGGAAGGGAGAGCTAAGTAATGTAGTGACCTATCGTGAAAGAAACCACTGTGTTCTCTTCCCTTCTACACCTCCTTTTCCTCTTCGTCTTCCTAATCCTCTCCCTTCTCCTCCTCCTCTTCCTTCCTTCCACCTTTTTTTCCTCAAATAGTTGTTTCTTTTGATTGCAAACTGAACAAATGGTAGGTATTAATGGATGGACTGTCGGGCTCCTGATCAGTTATCAGTTTTTCTGCGACACAAAGTCAGCAGCCAGTTGTCAACGATTTAGCCTGAAAAGGACATAGTTGCATTCAACCCCGTATCAGAGAGAGAGAGAGTGACGACAGTAGAGGAGCTCCGATGGTGCGATGGTTAGCACGCGCTCCTGGAAAGGATGAAAATATGGCTCGATCTCGTCTGAGATTCTAAGTTTTGCATGCCTCTCAACATTGTCGGATATGTGTTTATAGCATAATACCACTACTAAAAATTGTTGGATAAAAAAAGGTCCTGTGATTATATTCTGTAAATTTTTTTACTGTTGAAAGGTACACTTCTTTGTTCGCGTTCCGATACGTATATTCTTCAGTGGAGGATACTTGACGTGGTATTCATTTTGCTTTCAACTTGTCTTTTTCTTTCTTGATTCCTGATTTATTCTTCCTGTTCTCTGTCAGCTTCATGCAAAATATCTATCCTCTAGATATCAGGGCAGCACAACACTGCGTTCGACTTCAGTATCGTAGTCAAAAGTGCAAATTATTGTACTATTACGTAATTATGAATTCGGCCGATTTCAGATACAGTGTTTTTTTCAGTGGATGGTTGTTGACCCTTTCAGTATCATGAATTGTAATCGCCAAGCGCAGTGGAAATCGCAACCCCGGTGCGCGATTTTCGTATTTAATTAGGGTTTTTTCACCGTTTTGCGTAGAAATCTGAGAGGGGAGGGGGTGGGGAGTTGTGACATTTCAATAGGTAAAGATTGTTTCTCCGCTCTTGTACGCTTTTAGTGCAAATATGGCGTGTATATTCAGAAGAAGAGCTCCTTTTAACCACGCAGTCATAGTGATGTTGGCACTCTGCGAATCGTAATAAATTGTGCAAGGATTATAATGATATAAATCTATGAACTTTGATATATTTTATCATAAATAATATTTAAGAGTCATATTAGTGACGGAAAATTGGAAAACAATGATTAGTTTGTGAGAAAAGTTTTATTGTGCACTACAAGCGATGTCAGGTCGTCGATAATTCCTACCATAACTAAGTGTTTATGGCCGCGATTCGTTCATTTCTAATAATTTATAGTTGATGAGCACGAGGATGATGGAAATTCATAGATTACAGAAGAGTTTTGTGCAAGAAGGGTCAATCGTATTCAGGAGAACTAGCAAGTATAGCATTTTATCATTATTTCAGCAAATCTGAGTTTTATTCGTGGTTCGGGTGTACAGTCTATTCCTTCCTGACAATCGAAGTCTTATACTTTGATAATGCGTTGGATTGGCTGCTGTATTAAGTTCACAAAGTAAGATGATTTCATATTAGCAACAAGACATGCTGATCACTCCATATTCCAAGTGAAGTAATTGTAATACGTGTATGATTATATCTATTTTCTAAGTCCAGTGAGGACTGTATCCGTATGTAAGAAGAATTTGTGAAGTCATTTGTTGATGTATCTTTTATGCATGCTATTGTAGAGCTGTTCGCTGTTGATATTGTGAGAGAAGTTGTGCCTAAGTAAATATCCAAACAGAAGGTCTTCTACACTTATGGAGCTTAAAATCGTACACATTTCCGCCAAAGACGTGCTGCGAACTTCTGCCAAATGAGTACATCAAGCAGATCAATCAGGTAGGTCAAAGCCGTAGTGGCAGAAATGAAGATATTCATCATTTTGTGTATGCAAATGAGAGTTGCGAAGCTGCCACAGCTGAAAATTTATTGGAGCAGTCATCCATCTTTTAGGAACCCCTTCATGAGAGCAGATTTCATTACCAGGCGTAGATTTGTGAAGATTGTGAAACATCTGCATTTTGCCGACAGCTCCAGGTGGAATGAGAAGGACAGACTACACAAAATCAAAAACTTCTTGAACCTTGTCGGTAGGAATTGCCAGGTTTCATGTATACTTGGAAAGAATGTATATATCGACGAATCAATGGCATCCTTCAAGGAAAAAATCGTATTTCGACAACACCCTCACAGAAAAAGGGACATGTACGGGATGAAACTATTCAAGCTGTGTAGTGTAGGAGGATAAACACATAACACGATTCCATACGCAACTGCAAACACTGCGCTCTCAAGCGCTCCGGACGAATCGCAGACAGTATAGTGATGAAGCTAGTGGAAGACTTACTAGATGAGGGCCAAAACCTTTACACTAACAATTGGTGTAGACTTGCTGAGGATCTGTTGAAGAGGAAAACGCACTCGGTCGGAACGTGTAGAAAGAATAGGCGAGTATTACCTAAGGTATTCATGCAGTAACCATTGGAGAGAAGGAAGACATTGAACGTATAGAATAAGAAAGGCATAATTGTCCTCAGGAGGAATAACAAGAAAGATGTTGTGAAGAATTTTACTGCACACAGTCTCACCATCAATCTAACGACGAAGAAATTCGAGGTCGTGCAAAGCTGCAACAGACACAAGTTGCCCGTGGATTTCACCGACCAAATGGCTGCTTACTGCCCATACACAGAGAAGACATGTAAATAATGAGTTCATTTTGCTACGAAATCGCTTTGAAATCTCTAAGTTCACAGTTCAGATACATCAGTCTTTTCTTCGGCGTGATGATTCATGTGTGCCTGATGAGCGCGTTGAACATCTACAAAGACTGCGCAAAGAAAATCACCTTCACCGATTTTAAGATGGAAGTTTATGTCACATATGTCATCTTACATGATCATATCGCTCCACAGCCCACAACCAAGAGTATTCTCTAAGTCACTTTACCACGTCGTGGACGCTGTATTGTATGTCACAGAAGATTGGTAAGACGGATAAGTGCTGAATGTGCTTGAAGCAAAACCAGACGAGTAAGCACGAGGTGCAGTCGATCTAATCAATACCTTTGTTCACCTTCTTTTATTGCAGCTCATTGGAAATGTGTCCTTAGGCGTTCCGGCCATCGACAGGTTGTAAAATTTAGGTCGAAAAATAATGTTGTATGATACTGTAGACAATAACGAACTTAAA
>JAHQIW010003136.1:0-11832 GCA_019055375.1 Parelaphostrongylus tenuis
GATTCAATATAATAAATAAGATGATCGATATAGAGGTGGAGCTATAGTAGGAGCACAGGTTTCATTGTTAACTTCAAGATCCTATTTTATTCAAGAGTCTTCTTCATTAAAGGATCGTTGCCCGATCTGTCTCGAAGGCACGTAGCGTTTTTCCACATAGGAGAAATAAACATCAGCCAAAAGCTAACATGTGCATCCTTGAGACTTAACCAGATTTAGGAATTGAACTTTCTGCTTCTGCAGCTGCCATTTTGACATATTTCATTCCTATAAGTCAAATTGGTCAGAGTCTGAAATCAAGTGATTGAGAAGCACACGAGAGATTTCGGAGCCACTTGCGACAAATGATTTCTCCATTGCCATTTCGGAAGAGTCAGGAAAGCTACCCCTAGTTGCCAATATCCCACGTTCAGATTTCAAAGAAGCTATTCATTGATTAGGAAATACTGAAGGATTAAAGAACAGACCTCATTTCTTGGACTCCAAAAGGCTCCCGGTACGACATCGTGATAATGTGCGAGAACGGAGAAGGCGTTGAAATCTCGTGACCAAAATAGATGACCGAAATCTCAACAGACAAAGTGACGATCTGTACCCATAGCACGTGTACACTTGCACGCGAATCATCCATAGGAGATCCATCAATGCAGGTAAAAAGGATAAATGTGACGTCGTCGGCTTCTCTGTGGTGAAGCGCTGCTACTGATTTCACTGTCTGTGACATCAAAAAAAAAACTGCTTGCAGGAACATGTGATCTAGAGGCCCTAGCGGTGCTGCGCTCCAGTAAATCGAGCTTGACCATAAGCATCAATTCATTCAAACAACTCCCGACGCGGATCGCGTGGCTGTAATTGAAGCGATGCGGATCAATTCACGCCGTGACATTCTTCGTTGCTCATGCACCGATATCAAGCTGTGACAGAAAGGAAGCCGAAGCACTCTGAAGTACTATTGGTGTGGCCTATTTTGTTATGGCACTCCCCATAAAGACGCTTGCTTCCAGCGTTTGAAGAGCTGTAAAGATCATGTGCTACCATATCTTAGTCGCCTTAAGACACTCAGGCAGTCCTCTATCCAGCTCGTTCTGCTTTGCTCCGTTGAATTCATGTTATGTACTTCAGGAGTTCTTTTGAATTCAATTTTTGCATTAAGTTCTTCAGTGGTGATGTTAAAACTGCTATCTTCTTTTGAAATTTCTTCATGTCTATAATGAACTCTTCTATTTCGTCTTTTCTCGACTTGATGGCGACTGGTAAACAACGAAGTCGGTCATAGCTGTTATCGACTCGAATTTCTTCAAATGCAGGCAACCTCGGTGCTGCTAGCTGTGTGAATAAATCAAGTGATTCTATGGTGAATTTCGTGTTAATGACTATACCAACGATACCGAAATTTCTACTTTCACATGTTCTGAGGAACACCTTTTTTTCGGTGTCATAGACTTTATAAAATTAAAGGCATTTCTTTTATCTCAGTGAATCCCACGATATCGTACTTTGTCCTTCTAACCTACATGCAGATACCAATGAACGTGCATTATAGGCACAGAACTTCACCTTGATCTTTCAAAATTTAGGCAGCTTAGAACTGCTTTGAGAGTTCAGCAAACTCTCCATTCTCGTCTTACTCAGCGCTGTAGTATGGCGAGAGGAAAGGAAGAATGATGTGGGCCAGTTATTTTACTGCGTGATGTACGATACAGGACGCGACAAATTTCAAGCTCCGAGCATAGCGGGTGGTTGCTTGCTGGAAAAACCAGTTTCCACCGGCATGGACGAGTGGAAGCCTACTTGTTTCAGGTAACTCTTAAGCTCCTTCGATCCGCTTTAGCTATTTTATTTCAGGATGTTGGTTTTACTGGGTCGTGGAAATATAATCCGCATAAACGCGAGCACATGCAAGCACGTACACATAATTACATATAGATATACGCTCAAGGTATGTGCCTAGTAAGCGCAGCAGAAGCAGTAAGTGTGTACCCTACTCCATCCGTCTCTCAGGGAGGCACGGAGTGATCCTAAGTTTTTTTTAGTCCTACAGTATCCCTCTGCGTACGGAATCTCTCACACGGCTTTGTTGCTAATTCAACTTTTCGGCCTATGGCTGCCATATCGATTCGTTGACCATTTGGGATATGTAGTACGAACGTACGGATCGGATTCATTCAGTAGATTAAGGAGAAGTCACTCGATGGCCTACAATGGTCAGTTGCAGATCATGACACTGTTGTATTATCGACGCCGAGTGCTGAATTGTCAGCGAGTTGCGATTTGTCCTGTAGTGGGGTGGAGGTGTCCACCATGAAGCTGAGCTTCACAATGAGCTATGTGTGACCTACCACCGAGGATGAAGCATCCAGACCCATATTTAACCATCATCCTCAATTGTATAAGTCCCCACGGCCCTTAAGTACATCAAATCCACTGAATGATGCCCTCGGTGTGTTCTTCACGTGAAGCGCTTGAACACCGCGCTCCGCAGCGTGGTCATGCCGCACGGCCACTGCAACAGTACGCGGTATTATTTAAGAATTTTGGAAATGGTGTCTCAGCGCTGACGCTGACGTCTTCACGTATCTCCATCATTCTTGCTGTGGTTCTCACTGTTTGTAGTTGCCTGCTTGTTGAGATCTCACTCCTATTACGTACTTGTTATTCATCTATTCTATCATTCTCTTTCATCCATCGTTCATTATTACACAGAACTCTATCATCCTCGGATCACTTCACTAGGGTCTTACCCATTCATCAGTTAAGAATCTATATTTCACTCCTATTAAGTGTTCGTCATATAACATCACGTTATATCTGTGTGCATATTATCGTTTGATATTGTTATTATAAAGTTTGAGCGGCCCTGGCCGAGCTGTTGTGATGCTCGCCGCAGCGCGCGTAGAACTGCGCTCCATCCGTCCCCCCCCCCCCCCACCCTCCAACCCTCTTCGGCAGTTAACAAGAGCGCCCTATGGAACGCCGCAGACAGGTTATCCTGGCGATTGCAAGGAGACATGCCCGATCAGTATTCTGCGTCATTCAAGAAGAAAACGAAAAACGAACCAAATGCTGGAAGTACTGGTATCCGCGCAATAAGAATTGTGATAACGAGTCGCGTAAATAAATAAATATAAATAAAAAGTAATATTGCCATGTTTGCATTCTCAGGATGTCCGTTTGGACGAACTCACTATTCGTTGTACGGAATTTCCATTATGCGTTGTTCCCGTTGTTCCTTATAAGGTGGTCATGGATAAAAAAGGTTGAACTCTCGATGTTGATCAGTGTCTGAAGTACGCATCGCTTGAGTTGATGCAATCAATGCATATGTGGCCTAAACAATGACGTGCGGTGACCTACCAATGTAACATTAGTGCTGCTATTCTACCACGAACTTTGGTGCCAATTCACCGACATAGGAGAATTGCAAGGATTGGTGAGCCTTGAGCGTGGAATTCATCCATCGTCCATCGATTGATTTATCATGTATGTTGCAGAGCATCTCTCATCATTGAGCTGTACATTCTCTCGATACAGGACCGTTGTTTACAAATAAAAAACTCTTTATTGAGTCTTCTCTGTGACATTACATTTTAATCACGATAATGTGCCCTCAGATGCTCAACGTGTCAAGTAAATTCCCATATTACCGTCGCAGAGGTGCATTACATACTGCCCGCCGCTGCGCGGCAATCCGTGGCAGAAAAATAGACCACACGATCTCTCAAGGGTTAAACTGCGAAATAATGATGGAATGACATTACTGAAATGTTTGAAAATGAGTATGGAAAATCCAAAAATGGCCGGAAAAACTTTGATTCAACAAGGATTCGAGCCCTGAACCTTCGATTTGGGAGACCGACACACTATCCATTGGATTGTAGAGCCTCACATGGTGTGAAGTGTAGCATAATAGCAAAAAGGTATATAAACATGTTTTGAAACAAGAAAAAATTGTTGTTAAATGCCGCAAAGTTCCAACCTATCAATTACTTTCCTCTTGATTCCTCTGATCGGCGGATTGGTGCCTGTTCCTTTAGGCCACAGGGCCTGCAAGCTTCCGTTACAGTTGCCTCACCATTAAAATGATATTTGTGAAATGTTTGTAAGCCGGAGCAGACCTTTCACAAAAATCGAAAAATTTGCGACCCAGCAAGGACTTGAACCTTGAATCTTCGGTTTAGGAGACCGACGCCTTATCCATTAGGCCACAGGGCCTCGTGGAAGCTCTCGTTGTAGCATTTGATGAGTTGATACATTCATAATGTTATCAAAATGGACCGGAGGTTTTTGAAAATAAGCAAGAATTCCGACCCAGCAGGGCCAAGGTCTAGACTTCGACATAATTTTGAAATGAGAGTGGTGTAATGTTGCCACACTGGAACGAAAACTTAGCGAAATCCGCAAACTTCCAACCATACAATGACTTGAACTTTGGAACACTGATACGGAAGACCGACGCCTTATAGATTAGGCTCTGGGGCCTTCTGAAGAGCTTGGACTAGGGCGTTGTAGTGAAATCATTGAGAGGATGGTTAACAAGAATGGAGCGTTACCAGGTGCTGCAGAATTCTTTATCCAGCAATCGCTTCAACTATAAGTCTTCGCTTGAGGAAACTGTCGCCTTATATATTACGCCACAAGACCTTCAGCGGTGTCCTATCTGCTCCACTTTTGCGAAATAGTATTGTTGGAATGTTCACAAACCGGATTGAGCCCGCCAAAGAGATCGCAAAATTTCCGACTTTGCGAAAAGTCGAACCTTGGGCTTCGCATCAGGAGTTCGACCCCACTGATTAGGCTAATGATTCCGCAATCAAATAAGGTTTTACAGAGGTTTGCTGGAGAATTGGTTACGCTAGTGTTCATTGATATTTCAATCCTTTTGTTTTGAGTGTTTTCTTAAGACCACTTTCAAATTTCAATATGCATGATAATTATTATTTCTTTGTTGTTTATCGGGCACATTGAATTTTCAGCGTGGTCTTAAGAAAACACTCGTAAGTTAAACTTTTTTTGACGATACCAATAAGAGCAATCGAGTGTACATCACTGACCATTTAGTGATAATCTCACTCAATGGAACATGTAAATACTACATTTGTGCCTTCTCTATGCAGGGCTAGGGTTTCGGCCAAGAGGACTGGCTAAAAGACGAAAGACCTGTCCGACTGGCGAAGCTGGCAAGGCCGAAACACGTGCATCGGGTTGTACAAGTGCTCATAACAGACCACATGCATGGATTAAAGAAATTATCACAATATCTCAATCTTTGATACATTTAGTGATGATGTGTTCTAGCAAGAAAATCAGTGTGAATCTGAGACCCTTAAACTGGCTCATTTGTAAGTGGCCATATCCTCACATGTTCATTGATCTAAATCATGTGTAATCCTGCATGAAAAGGTGATTCTCTTCATATATATCACGTGACCATGTTTTTTGTTTTCGACTCATATCGTGGTTTTGCAGCATACTATTTGTCAATTTTTTTCACCTTGTCCAACAACAGACAACCATTAGAAATCCTCAGTAACAAATTCATTGAACATTTTAGGAGCTACTGCATTAAATGATGTTTAAAAAGATGACGTGGAAGAATAGCTTTCTGGACTGCATGACGAATCCATTCTTGAACTTGACGATGTGGCTTCAATTGACGTTCGTTTCTTTGTACTCGAATGGTTCCATAATGCATCACGTATTTTTGCTGCATAGTAAGGTATCCCTTTAACAAAATTCACGATGATAGCGGTGAAAAAGTTACTTTCCTGACGATGCATTCTGTAGAAGATGTGCGATTTTTCTCAAGGCGTTGTCTGATTGCATTGTTCATATCCAACATCTCCTCGACACGACTGATCTGTAAGCTACTAATCTAGTTCGAATAAGTTTACAAGGCAGCTTCTCTTTCATTGAGAAGCCAAGGACTTAACGTTTATGTTTGAAAACTCTCCTTCATTTCGGACAAAAATAAAAAGTGTTTTGTTTTGTCAGCTGAATGGTGATAATTTTGGTGTGTTCAATGAGCTAACACCGGATTGTTAACAATTAGTTTTGAAAATAACCTGAAGGGGTGAATCAGCTGAAACGTTGGCAATTGTAGAATAAATCTTGTAGGAATGACTTTGAGAGACTTGAGTGGTGCAGTGATCAGAAGTGCCCAGCAATACACAACCGGGCCTAAGCTCGACTTCTTATCCGAGAATTTTATCAGTTTGAGGTCGGATCTGAGTGTCAGAGTTTGTAAGCGATGGCAAAATAACGCTAACTTGACACATAGAATGGACCTGCACCACACATTTAAGCTAAATACTCCTTTCTGGACGCAATGTATCCATTTGACTGCACGATTTTTTCGAGGCTTTTCTCACTTGAAAAGACTTATTCCCAAAACTTCAATTGATTATTTGAAAGTTTCAATTTCGGCAAATCCAACAATGTGTTTAATTCATGAAAACCTTCTTTTACTGCGTTGTGACAGCGAAAAGAAATGTTTACCACTCAATTTGCCTGTTTACTCAGCTGAGGCCTGTGAGGGCTTTCGCCAAATTATTTCTAGTTATTCCATAGCACAAATTTGAACTATTTTGGTACTAAAACCAATTTTTAGAAGAGTTTAATTGAGCGCTGTTAGAGCGAAAAGAAGATCACATTCCGCACTCGAAGTGGTTAGCTCGTCGCTTGAACATAGCGGGTTTGTTTGGCAGTGTGGAGCAATAAAAAGTTCATACCTATAGAACGATACATCGAATTAACTTCAACAGCTTCAATACAAAACCTGAAAATTTCTTTCAGAGCTGAGACAAAATTTCTAAATAGGTAACAAAAATCGCGCGCCTTTCGAATGCCGCTGTACACAGCGATTTCATGTATCGCCGCGCGATATTCGTTATTCATTTACAGATTTGCTCTCCATTCTGGACAGAATTTTGAGTTTTTCGTATTAAAATTCTAAGCGGGACTTTGTGCGTTTTATAGTACGATTTCTTTTAGTTTTATACTGCTTAATAAAGCCGCCATGCTTTTTACGCTACGAGCTAACCACTTCAAGTGCGGAACGTATTCTTCTTATCGCTTCAACAACGCTCTAGATGAACTTCCTGAAAAAAATATTTTTGACATCAAAATTTCCGAGTTTTGCCACATCGTATAGTTGCCAACAACTGATCAAAAAGTCACCCACAAAACTCGGCCCAGTAAACTTCTATATAGTTATGTAAAATCCAAAATAAAATTATATTTTACACGATCACATGTTTTTTCTTTCCCTATATTTCTTATATTTCGTTGGACAAAACTCCTTTCTTAGAGTTCTAGTACTCATTCGATAGCACAAGTTTCGAAGAACTCTAAAATGTATTTGCTTTTCGAAAAGCTCCTTTAATAGCGGAGTGGGAGAAAGAAAAGTTCGTGCTTTACCTCGTCGGACAGAGCTCCTTCTTTAGAATCTTAGTAGCCTTTCGACATCGTAAGTTCCAATGATTCCAACGTTGTACTTGTCTAGATATACAGTTTATGAGGGACGAGATTGACTTTAACACACGGAGCATGGAAAAATGGTGGGGCAGGGACGGAGCGACCGATCGCGTTTGAATCCTGTTTATTCAATTGGAGATCTTCTCACCGCATCGACAGATACTTCAGATAAAAACTTATAAATCTGATATTACGAAAAGTTCTATACATGCTTAAAGCTTTTCGCGCTTCCAGCAAATCACACGCGTGATAAAGATGAAGGCTAAAGGCAAGTGTAAAACATACCTTTATTTTGGACATCACAGCGTTATAAAGGGATGCACTGAAGATTCGAGCGCGTACTGCCTTAGCTACAGAACCAAGCTTTCGAATGATTACTAACACTCCTATGAGAATGTCTAGTACAGCGAATGAGATTCGTTTTTATTTTTGTCGCCGTCTAATACATAAGTTCCAGTTATAGCATGGATACAATGTTTTTTATAATTTTTATAATTTCATTGAATTCTCCGTCCAGTTAGATTTAGACACTGTTTTTTACTGCTATTTATCCATATAGTGCCAGTTGTGCTAAAGTTGTAAATCGTAGTAGTTGAGTTACATGGCTGGAATGAAATTTCCGAACTTGCTAAAATTGAGTGGTTTCATGCCAGCAAATGTCTACAGAGACTTGAAACGTTTCAAAGAGGATGGAGAAGGGCCGTTTTATAAAAGGTTGCTCAACTACCTTGTCTATCCCGAAAAGCATTTAGAAGATTGGTTGCAAGTTCAACGGAATCCGAAGCCAGCGTTGCGCGAAGTGGCTCAGGAAGTTTGGAATCAGATGGTGGATCGCCTGAAACATGGGCATAAATAAGCTCGATCAGTCTTATCCACTTTCTGGCAGAAACCGAAAAGATAAACGGTTTTTAAAGGCTTGCGGGATGATTCGTTTGGTAGCTGGTGCTCTTTGATGAAGATGCTGTCAACGAATGAGAAGACATTTAATTTTGAACCACCGAAAATGACGTCTTAATCTTTGGTCTTCATCAACAGAAATATCAAAATAAACGCTGCCAGTCATCAGTAGCAAGTTTTACGGGTGTACAGGAGCCTTGGATTATTCAACACTGTGGCGCCGACAGTTTCACACTTTAGCATGACTGAGCTCCTGTGCGTTCGGCCCGCTCGACGGTTGCCATTTGTCAAGAGCTGTTTCCAGGTTCCAGAGCAAGGACATTTGGCCGTCAAATTCGCCGGATCCAAGCTCAACGGGGCGCTCCGTTTGGTCCATACTGAAGAAAAGAAGAAATCTCGGTCACTCTTTGTACTACTACAAACGTGCTGACTAGGTTGGGAAGAAAGCTCTAGGGCACTTCTATAAGCATGAAATGACTTCGATGCACATCGTGGAAAATTGCAGTTTCCTATGCCTGAATGCCTAGATATTATTCATGTCTCGTTTTTACTTTGCTAAAAGCCTCCGCCTTGTCCAACGACACTATCAAAGATCGTGTTTTATTGCGTCATTATTGGGGAAAGGGTCTTTCACAGCGAGCTGCACTTGATGAAATCAACGAGGTTGATGGAGAAGACACAACAAACAAATCTGCTGCTTGACGCTGGTTTCAGCGCTTAATGTCGGAGATCTTAATTTTGACGACAAGCCTCGTGCAGGACGTTTAACAACGTTGAACAACAAACATTTGATTGCTGCTTTAGAACACGAAGTGTCTCCAAGTGCTTGCGAATTGACAATCCCTATTTGATGGTTCCTATACAATTGTGCTAAGTCATCTCCGCCAGAATGACTTTTTCCACAAGAAGCCACAACGAGATCCTGTTCTGTTTCCGTTTAGAATTCATGCATATATTTTTCATCACTCAAAAGTCTCCCCAAACTCTCCTTCCAATCTAATAAAACGGCTTTAGATTGGCGTCTGAGATAAAATTGCGATGAAAACGTGTGCGAGCATCGCTGGAAAATTTCGCAAGCGACTTTTCAATGCACAGAAGCCAAAGGAGGCAGCGACCTAATAGGGAAATGACCCTTTTTCGCAAGACACGAGTTTTTCGTAAGATGTTAGTAATCATTCAAAAGCAATATTTCTGTCTACTGCGCTAAATGCTCTTTTTAAAGAAGACCATTGCATTACGCTGTAGCGTTCAAAATAAAATTATGCTTTACACCGGCTGCGCGTTTTCACTGCTAGTTCGCTGGACAAACGAAAGCATATGACAGTGTAGAGGCAGTCAGGTAGTATCAGACCGATACGCTTTGTCAGAAGTTTCTTCCAAAGCGAGAAAAAAATTGAGAATTAAACAACAATCGACATCTCTAACGAGTCAACGCAGTCGATCGAGCGCCGTTTGGAATAGACGGCTAGCATCCCCTCATCCCCTCTCTGCCTATGCCTAGCGTATTTCAGTCGAAAAACATCGCTCGCGTATGTGAAACTCAATCTTATTTTTCCCCATACACAGCAGTGAAACGATCTTTTCAAAAAATAAGCACACCACTGTAATCATCGAAACTCAAAATATCGAATGGCCATTTATAAGTTGAGGAAAAAGAACTGTCGTTCGAGGAATGTGCGCGTGCAGAGTGGAAATGTTATCTTGTAACTACAGCATTATTTAGATGCATCTTCAAAAACTCTACTCTCTCTCTTATATATATATATATATATATATATATATCACCTGTATCACCTGTCGTCCCGTTGATCGTCGAGTGACTTGAGCGGGTGCCAGCAACACTTCCATTTTTCCCTATGGCGTGCAAGAGTAGCCCAGTGGGTCCTCTTCGCTCTAGCGATTCGCTAAACATCATATCTTTCTTCTATAGCTTTTGTGAAGAAATCGGACCAACGGATAGGTGTTCTTCTTGTAGAGCGCTTGATGTCCCGAGGAATCCACTCGCTAACGGCTCTTGTCCATCGGTTGTCGTTGAAGCGCATCACGTGTCCGGCCCACTTATTTTCGGTATCCTGTCGTGTTTATTGGAGAGTATTGTTGTACGCGTGTACAAGAGCCTTGGACTCTTCAACACTGGAGCGCCGACGGGTTCACACTTTAGCAGGACTGGGCTCCTGTGCATTCCGGCAGCTCGACGACTGCCATTTGTCAAGAGCTGCTCCCAGGTTTCAGAGCAAAAACGTCAAACTCGCCGGATCCAAATCCAACGGAGCTCTCCTTGTTGTCCATAATGAAAGAAGAAATCTCGGTCACTCTTTGTACTACTGCAAACGCGCTGACTAGGTTGGAAAGGAAGTTCTAGGGCACTTCAATAAGCATGTATTGACTGCGATGCACATCATGGGGCAATTGCAGTTATGTGGGATTTTCCCACTCAATGACTAGATATCATTCATCTCTCGTCTACATTTTTTTGAAGGTCTCCACCATGTCCAACGATACTATCGAAGATCGTGCTATATTGCGTCATTATTGGGGAAAAGTTCTTTCATAGCGATCTGTACTTGATGAAATCAACGAGGTTGAAGAAGGAGACACAGCAAACGAATCTGCTGCTGGACGCTATTTTCAGAACTTCAATGTCGGAGATCTTAGTTTTGATGACAAGCCTCGTCCAGGACGTTTAACAACGTTGAACAGCAAACATTTGATTGCTGCTTTAGAACACGAACAGTCTCCAAGTGCTTGCGAATTGACAACCCCCATTTGATGGTTCCTATACAATTGTGCTTAGTCATCTCCACCAGATTGACTTTTTCCACAAGAAGCCACAACGAGATCCTGTTCTGTTTCCGTTTAGAATTCATGCATATATTTTTCATCTTTTAAAAGTGTCCCAGAACTCTCCTTTCTATCTAATAAAACGGCTTTGATTGGCGTCTGAGATAAAATTATATATATATATATATATATATATATATATATATATATATATATATCATATATTATATATATTATATATATATATATATATATATATATATATATATCACATGTGAGCGCATGTGGCGCAGTGGTTAGAGGTGCCCTGCGTCGCACACGAGGTCAATGGTTCGACTCACGCTCATGGCTCACCAAGCCATCCACCCCTCAGGGGTCGGTAAATTGGTACCAGACAGGTCTCCGACTTGTCTGGGAGGATAAGCAGCACCGACTCGGTTCAGCGGGAGGCCTCCGCGAGTAATTGTAAAGGCCAGATATGCATTCAATCACCTCAAAACGAAGTTAAAAATCGAAGTCGAATGCATGGCGCATCCCTCAGGGATTGATCAACGCCGAGAGCTTTATCGTTTATCCTTTTATATCACCTGTATCACCTGTCGTCCCGTTGATCGTCGAGTGACTTGAGCGGGTACCAGCAACACTTCCATTTTTCCCCATCGCGTGCAAGAGGAGCCCAGT
>JAHQIW010003137.1:0-33756 GCA_019055375.1 Parelaphostrongylus tenuis
CTAGAGAAAGTAAGATCCCGTCTATCCTCCCGTTCTTTTCAAAGAAAATAAGTTGGCTATATTGTTTGAAAAGAGCAGGTTTGGAGCAACAGGTGTCAGTAACAGGAATACCACCAAATACTCTTAGGCACCAGCTAGTTCGTGATCGTTTGTATGATCGCCTCTGCACGACAAAAAAGTCCCGATTGTGCCCTTACGACAGAGACGCTGATTGCATGAGCGTAGGCACAGTGTATCCAATCTCTTGCAAAGCGTGCGACGATAAATATATTGGCGAAACGTGTAAGCTCGCATAGAAGAACACCGAGGTGATATGCGCAACACTAGAAAAATTGATATAGAGGCCACCATCTTTGAGCAGGAGCAAAAAACATTAGCGTGAAAGATACTTAAGGCGTTCTGGACAAACACGACCAATTCAGCTATGAACCACAGGAGAGAATGCCTCGTAATCAACCGTGATATGAGTCAGCATAATAAAACTGTTGTTTTGATGGGTATGGTGCATTAATGGCCTAGGTGATTACCGTTCCTTTCTTCTTCACCTGTTTATTCAGTGGAAGACATATAATAAAAGCGGTGAGTATGTTTGAGGTTGACTTTGTGCTTGATGCGATTGAAATATAGGTCTGACAATTTTCCTTAGAGAAGTGATGGGAATTTCTAACTGATTGGATTGTATGCAACTTTGACCTTTCCAGGCTCTGACGAAATCGACCTGCCGAAACTTTAGCTGTTCCGATTGCGTGAATAAAGTTTGACTTTAACACCTCGTGCCAAGAAGGAAAAAAAAATAAAAATCTTGTTCTGCGTTAGTTTGTCAATAGCGGTCAAGCATAACACTGGCAAAGTGCTGTGGAAAACATCTTGATTGTCAACTGAAGGCACGAGCTTTTGTGCTGTGGGAAATCACGGCCTGCTGATGTGCGAAATACGAGATGACTGGTATGACTCATGACTTGAGCAATGAATAACCATAGTGACCATCTGTACATAGATACATTAATAGTCAAGAGCACAAGAGATAAGAAAAATAGCAGTTCTTCTGCCAAACATTTGTCATAATCCTTTACCCTCGCGACTAGTGTCTTGTTGTCGTTTGAGTTGAATAAAACGAAGAACATTGAATAAAGTAACCTCATTTGGCAAATAACTTTTTTATAACATTTCCACAGACCCACTGCTCTAGCCCCGTCTCGCAGCGAGAGACGATCAGTTGTTGTGCCGAATGGTTAGTGATGTTAGCTATCGAGAAGAAGGCAGCTGGATCAACGCTCTAACACGACGCTTCGCAGCAGAATTCTTGATGTTGTTCTTTGGTGTTTAAATGTATTGAAGATTCGGTACTTTTCCGTCAACTGCTCGCCATCTCGATTCCTTGTAAGAAAACGTATTTCATCGTTTTTTTTTTAATGTTCAAATAGGTTCTTCGAGTAGCACATATCACAAACATACTGAAGGGTATAGCTCATCCTCAAAGGCCTTTTTAGTGCGCTGGAAGAGCAAAAATAAATTTCTGTTCCTCATTGGAAGATTTCTTGCTGAACAAAGTTACGGATTTCAGTGATCAATCAATAAATTAAATCTTAAGGAATCTCAAGATTTATTTAGTTTTTGTAAAAACTTGGTATTACTTTGTATCAACCAAAAGAAGATTATGTTCCGCAATAAATGGATCACTTCAACTATTCTCTATTCGCTTCGATCCATTATGAAAAGCGCATTTTTTGATCGTTTCTAAGGTTTAATTAGCCAGTCAATAGTTTAAATCAAAATAATTTGAATGATTATTTCACTTTCAAGAAGGCCTTGTTATCACACTGAAAGAGCAAACATAATATTTTGTTTCTCATTCGAACATTACTCCTCACTAGGGAGTCTCTCCTATAGTTTCAATTACCAGACAATAGATAAAATCTCAAGGATTCCAAGATAGTTTGAACTTGAATAGACTTCTCGGTGCTACATAAGAACCAAGAGAAAATTAGGTTTGACACTCGACGCTTTTTTTTCAGTTTGAAAAGCTCAGACTTCTTTTGGTTGTTACAGCGTGATACGGGGTCCATATTTGAAACCAAATAAATCACTGAAATTTTGAGATCTGATATGTCGACTGTTCATTGAAACTCTAAAGAAAAAGCTTTGGTAAGCGGAAAATCTTTCCATGAGAAACAAAATATTATTTTTGCTCTACCAGCGCATTAACAAGGCCTCTTCGAAGATGAAATACACCGTTTAAATTTGCTTGATTTGAGCTATCGAATGATTACTTAATCGCCAAAAATAAGCTCAAAATAAGCTTTTATTGAAGGCTCAAAATGGCGAGCAGATATCGGAAAGTACTGAAGATTCTTCCATGACTTAATCCTTATGACAAAATAAAGCGCTCAGATGTCCAATATTCCACTACTTTTACAAAACGTTGACTCCTGGGATAACGCATATCTAACTGCTTAGCACTAATGAATTTGAAAAATTACCCCAAAAAACTGCTTTCAAGCGTCGTGGGAGGGGATCAAAGCCAACCTTCCGGTCGCCGGCATCACTGATCACTCGTCCCAACGGTTCGATCCCCACCGTGAGTGACGGCGGAACGTAACTAGCGCCTAGGGCCTGTCACACCCAAAATGGTAATCTCCGAATGACTTCTGTTTATATCGCTTCCATATTCTAAAACAGCGGAAGTGTGGTGAATGTCGACATTAGGCGATTTTAACTGTCATTGATGGAATAATAACGATCTTATAACTTCAGAAGCATTGCGACTCTCACGTCGCGCTATCAGACTCGTGAGAACGTTATCACTACTCAGTTCGCTAAACATATCGCCACTCTTCAAGTGTGAGTCTAGACAAATTCTCTTCGAAGCAAATCCACTCTACAAGAATTTCTTTTGCATTAAATTAATGTCTTACAATGACTGGACCATCAAATATGCGCAGACAATTTGGATAGAAGCTTTTTCATTCTCCGATGCTTATTTCAATAGTATCGCTAAGCTTGATTTTGAAGACTTAATGGATCATTCAAATTGTCAATGGTGCTCACAATAAAAATCGACAGAATTTTGCCAAGAATTTCAGATGTGACTGTGAACTCTATGCGCGATACCTGAATAGTTTCAGGATCTTCTTTACTGTTTACCGAGGCGGAGGAACTGTCATCAGAGAATTTGGCCAGCATACTTTTGATGAGAAAGTGTACTTTTCTCTTCGTCTTATAGTTTACGTAAGAGATTTTTGCTTGCTACTTGCTCTACTTCCCGTATCGTTTTTATTCAGGTAGTTCCGGTATTTTCGTTTGTGTTACCGATCTACTCTTTTTATCGACTGAAGTTTTATCAATCACTTAGAGACAGAAATATTCAGTCAATTGTTAAGATGGAAAGCCAAGGTGTTGCCGGTACTAGAAACTATGAGGAGGTTATTGCCAGATCGTGGCAAGTCAATCAACAGCCTTGAATTTCTTCACATCACTAGCATCTACGATCTATAATGAGCAGCAGTTGTTTATGAATAAAACTTTTGCATTTTCATATGCACTACATCTCATGATTTTGGGGCGATAATTAATCTATAGTATCAAACTCCACGATTTTCACCAAGTTGCTAATAATCATTCGCTAACCTGAGAACTGGAGATTTTGGCAGTAAGCTTGGTTTGTGAGAGTGCGAAGTGATGAGTAAGAAGAGAATTACGTGTTACCTTCGGCGAAAGCTGTTTCAACTTTACACTGAATTTTTGGAGAATATGTCGTGCATTTCGATGCTGAGAAGCTTTGATTTTGATAGATTAAGAAGAGACTTTTATAAAGAGTTTTATAGTGAAGATAAACCTTCATATATCAAGAAATATTCTACGTTTCAACGAGAAAACCACATTGTAGTGAAAGCGAATAAATTTCCAACTGTTGTATAACACTTGTTCCTTCCTCTTTCATTTACATTTTTGTAGTCATTCGATACTTGAAAAATATGGATTTGTATACTGAGTTTACTTTCGCGAAAAGGCTTTCGTACTACGTTCAACTACCTAGAAGAAGAGTGATGTTTTACACTTGCTGTTCAATTTTTCAACCTCACCGGGGATTTTTGGCTTTTATAGTAAAATTTTAAATTCAGGAAAACTTTGTCGCCATAAAGTATTGAATATTACTGAAGAGACTTCCATAAACTTACTTATACTAGAAAGAGCATCTGGTTGTCCAAAATAAATCCACTTTTTCGTAAGAACTGTGCGAAATGCAGTCACATTCTGTGAAATGTGCTCGTGCTTCTTTGCATTTTCTAGATAGAAGGTTTTTATCACTAGAATATTAGTAATCAAGTAATAGCTTGAGAGTTGAAAATTTTTGTACTGGCCTGGTTTATAGGAAAGGATTTTTTTAGGGAGTAATAGTATCGCGGCGAAAAACGCCTCGCCTTTGGGATAGTTATCTCATTGCTTGAACTTCGCCGAAGGTTCTCTTGGAAGTATATAGCGAAATTTAGATGGTTTGGACATTTAATTGTCACAAGGGAGCGACATTTTACCAAGACAATTTCCGTAAGCATTTTCAGTAGGAAGTACGCCAACACGTCCCAAGAATCCGCGTCCATCACAAAAACCACAAAAATGAAATTGCTTCCAACTCTTACTCTCCATTTCAGTCTGATATCTTGTAGGAGTAAAAACATTTTTTTCGATCTTATCATTCCTCCAATCGCCGCAGATATCTGTGTGCTGTTCGTTCAGGCACAATTGTCTTCAGGACCAGAGTTGTAATGTAGAGGCAAAAGTACCTAACTCCTCTTCGCATCCGGGAACTATATTCATAGAAATCAACAAGGCCAATGTGTAAATAATTCTATCATCAGCGCATGAAGTAAAAGAACCGCATACTAAGAGTAGGCAATGCGGACATTTTACACGATCTATTAGGTAAAATTATCACCGTGTGAAAAGTGTTGTACACTCGATTGCTCTTGGCCAGTATCGTTTAATATATCACACCTTTCTTTCGAGTATTTTCTCAAGACCACACTCAAATTTCAATATGCCTGATAATGGTTTTTTGAGCCACGTATGTGGTCTGTATAGTGTTTCGACCTTGACAACCTCTTCAGTGTAAAATGTTGGAAGGGCACCACCCGGCTGACGGGACTGTCAAAGTCGAATCACGTGTATCGGTCTTTATAAGTTGCCCTATAACAGAGTACATGCGTAGCTCAAAAAATCATTGTCATTCATAATGGTAAGAGTAACTGAAAAACCACGGGATACTCTCGGATGCAGTTAGTTGGAAAGTGATCGTATCACCATCATTGCGAAGCGAAAAATTACATAATTTTCCATGACAGTAGTAACAGTTTTTACATAAGTTTGGGTACATTTAGCTTAATCGCTTGTAAAACAAACAAGGACGAATACACTGACAAAAGGGATAGAAAATAGCGTGCTCGTGTAAAAGAGCACATAGTGGGAAATTCAATTAATTTGAGACCACACACTTGTCCCTGATTAGTGCCGTATACTACGCGCGATATTCGCGAAGGCGCACTTTTGTTGCCTCTTTGGCAATAGACAATGTTCTTTTGATTATTGAGAGGTTGTGAAAGGCGATAATTGTAGAAGAAACTTTACCCTATCGATCTAGGGGTATGAATCATAAGTATGCTACCATTTATTATGCCTTACTATAGTTCAAAATTTGAACGCATTACTGCAAGAGTCTCATGTAGGGCACTAGATCCAATAGGCACACAAAGACATTACAGAAAAGATTCGCATACGAAAGTTACTATTTCTGCGCAGAAAGCCAAACCAGAAGCACTACTAAGTTCTGAGATGCTATAATAGCTTTTTAATACATAAAAATTAACCGGATGAGTGTTTTGTGCTCACGCATGATCATGCGTCATATCTTAGAACCTGTTTTGTGTAAACCGCGCACTTTACTTGCCCTCATAGAATTATGTGCTATAGGCAATCACCTTTTCCTATTCTTTTGAGCTTATTTTGCACTGGTTCTCGGTTAATAGAATGCGAAGCTTTTTTTCATGAGCTATCGTTAAGAGATTCAAAGCTAGTCTATATCTTCATTATATGAGGCGACTTTGTCACGATGCAATATTCCTGTATTGCGCCGCCTTCCTGGATATAGTGAATACTGCGTTACACTATGAATGACGTGTTCGGAATTCGAAACTTTTTTCCCAATACTAAACATATTAGTCTGTCTAAGAGATTCGAGCAATAGTGCTTGCGGAAAAGAGGCTTTCACAAGTGTGAATCCTTGTTGAGTTTTCAATGACGCCCGGCATTTAGAAGGTGGCCCTGGTAGCCTTCTGAATAGGAAGCAACTCTTCTCACTCTTCCACATTCTCTTCAAGCACATAAAAAGTTAAGAAACGGTTTTTTTAATAGCGAAACTAGTGAATATAGAGTTTTCAACGAGAGGTACAATGGAAAAGAGATTAGCACCGTTCATCGAAGACTCAGCAGCGTTGACTTTTGTACCACCTCTGAGAATGAGAGGCTCAGCTCACATACAATAGGTTACGCTTTAAAGTCCGTAACAATACATACGTAGTCATCGGCTCCGCACTAGTTACGAGATTATCGAACCTTCTATCCCTCCGGTGATCTGCAGATTGATACTTTTCTTCTATGCGAGGATAACAGTGCTGACTTGGTACATCGGTAGATTACCAAAAGTTATTCTATAGTCAAATTTATACTAAATGACTTCTAGAGTGATACATAGTGGAATTGTATGCATGGTCGATCCATCAGGATTCGATCGACCTTGAAAGTTTCATTTTCCATTCCTCTAGACCAGTCATATGTTTTCTTTTTGATTTTTCAGCTGGTATGAGGCTGATGATAATGATTTTCGGCAAATGTTTCGACGTCTTCGTCTTTTTCATAGCTAATGTTAAATTGAGTCGATTGTTCACAGTAGCTTGCCTCTGATTGGTGGTTTTCATAGTCGCTCGAGTCGAAAGGTCCCCTTCAGTTGAGCCAGCTCGAATGATGTAATCTCACTCGGCAATTCCCTTCTACAATGCACGGTTGTTGCCTGATACCGAATTTGAATGGCAGCATTTTATTTTCATATCGACAATCCATGTTATAGCACAGATAAATGGTTAGGTAGCACACAGCCAAGCAATAATGATTTACTGAACCGAAGTTCATTCCACTCGACGTGAATCATCACTTATGTGTTTTTCTTTTCCTGATTGTTGAATGAGCGTAAAGGGCCATTTGATGGGAATCGAATTCTTTTTCTCAGCTTTTTTTTTGCCGAAAAGGATTGAAAAGTAATACCTCTACAAGAGTCTTCTATAGTAATTTATTTACCCGCTTATAAAGCGCTGGTTCTCATTTAGACGATTTAGTTTGTTCATATTTATGATCTTTTTGTCCATTCCTAATAATAAATCAATAGTTAAGCTCAGTGAGAGACAAGCAGGAAATGTTTTTAAATCTGAACTATAATGCTTGTAATACCACGCCCCCTGATATTTCCTGTCATTTTTTTCAAATTTCAATTGTGTAGTGCCTGGCGCATTGCCATAGCAACGTCTTAATCTAAAAGACGATTAATAAGTATTGTTCAGATGTTGTTCAAAATGTTCGGGTCTCAGATGATTTCACTACTTCTTTTAATACCACTCACTACTTGTAAGTTCTCAAAATACTTCAAACTCTTCTATACAGTCACTTTTTCCTGTTTTTAAGTTTGATATAAATTTGCTTTTAGACTATGTTGATAACTGTCCCTCAGTAAACTTCAGCGCCATTACATTATATAACATCAAAGATTAAATTTGTTGAAAAACGCGCAAAATGGAATATATGATTCTCAAATCAGAAAATTTTATGTATTAACCGATGTCGCTTCACACGACTTTACAATGTTTGAGTATATGGTAATTATGTAGCTTTAAAAATATTCTCCGAAGATCTCCAGGCCTTTCTAAGTGTTTTTCCTAGTTCATGAGAATGTTAAAATAATCAAAGTGATCAATAACCACTTTTTACACTAAACTATCTCATTTCTGGTCGCTGAGCCATCTTAACATTGGTTGGAGGGTTGATGACCAAATGATTTCAAGCTACGGTTAGAGTGATTGCGAAACCGCTGACTTCTCGAGTAAAGTCTAAGTACAAGGCAACACACTTACCTTCAGTCCATAAGCTAGTGACTGCCTATGGCAGAAAATCAAGAATGCCGCACACGAGTGAAAGCTCGTGAGGCATATTTGATTCAGAAAACACTCTCACCAGTGTATAGCATCGGCTAACAAGAGATCTGAAAGGTGACGATGCACTCGCAATGGGCCAGCCATCTGTCACTGTATGAAACGCCGGATCCGCATCCTCAAATTGTTACCCTTGCATGCTTCGAAACATCCTAGAACACATTATGCGCAATGAACTAGCTCTTTAGGAAACTATAAAAAGTGAGGCTGTCTACCTATAGGTAAGTGAAGTAACTCTAGTCATTTCACAAAGGATTTTATCACATCATGTTAGTGGCCTTATCTTCCTGGCGCCTCTCGTCAATAATCATGGTTATCAATCTATAAGTTCTAGTACTTCTTTGTTATCTACTCGCATAATTAGCCCATTAGGAACAACGCCTTTTTTGTTCAGGCTTGGAGTATCAGAGATCATGCTATAGCGTGGATCGCGGCAATTTCGATACCCTACTTTATCTCTGGAAAGCCTTTTACTACGCGCTGTTGCTTGAGAATAAAACTGTGTTTCACATTCAGCGCGCCTCCGCTACACATAGCTCTTGTTTCAACTTTCAGTAATCGTTCGATAGCTCAAATCCTGGCTATCTTAATGGTGCTTTGCTCTTCTTTTCCGAGCTCTTTTCCGTTTGGTACCACAGATTCTCAAACCTACACCTATGCTCGATCAGAAGTTCTCACTAAAAGTGTTAGTACTTATTCGAAAGCTTGAATCTTAAACTATCCGCATAAGTGAGCTTTTTTTAAAGACGCTTTCATAAAGCGGACAATTTCAAAACAAGATTGTGTTTTACACGTGCATATTTTTCGCCGGACAAAACTCTTTTTTCAGACTTTTGGCAATTGTTCAATAGCCTAAAATTTATTGATTCCAACGCTGTGCTTATATAACAATAAAACCGTTTTTCTGTAGGGCGGGGTAGGGAAAATGAGTTGAATTTTACATGAGCAAACTAGTGGTCTTTGGACAGTTCACGGGCCCAGTGGGTGAGGGGTCAATAGAGGTTGCGCAATTATTGATCTATTTCCGACCTGTCTTATGCTAGTGCGATCTTAGTTATTGAATAGAATTTGTTTCTTCTCTTTTGAAGAGAACTTCACATAAAACGTATGACTTTGCTACAATTGACTTCAAATACTTTTGTTTCCCCATACGGATAAAATCGATCATCATCATGATCACTTTGATGGAAATTAGAAGGCCAGAACGCCCAGCCTCCAGCAGTGTCGAAGACATTCAGATACTACGAAATCTTCTTAACACGTTCATATGCATGAAATTGCCTATGATCGCGTCAGGCCACCTTGCTGCCTCACCCTGCGACCCGTGATGGCCAAAGACCGATTTGCTATCGTATGTTAATTCAAACATAATCTGCAAATTTCCCGCCGCACTTCAGAGAAACGGACCTTTCAGGATATAAGCACAGCGTTGGAACTATTGAATTTGAGGCTATAAGGCCGTTTCAAAATAAGGCTTACGCATAGGGACAGTGCGAGTCTTGAGCTTTCAAATAATTCCTAACACTTTTTATGACTTTTTTCTTGTCGAGCGTAGGAGATAGGCTCAAATATCTGTGCGACCAAACGAATTTGAACCAAACACTCTATACTGCGCTGTAGCAGCCAAAAGAAAAGTAAGTTTTGCACTCGGTGCGCATTTCTTACCGACTAGGGTGTGCGAGTGGCTGTTCATCGATCATTTTACGATCATCGATCGATCATTATTTCGGTTGATTTATCATGCAGCACGATTCACACTTCTTATCACAGTGAATGAACGGCGAAGAGTAGTAAACAGTTGCAAGAAAAACATGCCTGTCGGCCTCCTACAGTCGATATTTTGCAGCTAGAGTGAGCAATGTAATATCTTTCTTATCGACTGCTTCTTAAAATCTCGATAAAAATTTTTTTGTTTAGATTTCAAGAAATAGTAGATTACAGAACGTCTCATAGTTTTTTTTAAGACTGGGCGGATTCAAATACTTCAAGCATTCGGCTCGTTCTTCGACTCCTTGTTGAATGTAGTAGAATATTTGAGGGTATCTTCTTATAATCTCTGGAATAGCTTAGCTGTGGCGTTCCATAAGGTGTTCGTTGTTGACTGCTGAAGAGTGTAAAGGGTGAGGATCGCCAAGCGCCACAACGAGCATCACAACGACTTGGCCACAGCTCCTTGTGATAAAAAATCAGGAGAAAAAATTCAGCCTTTATGCGTCAGAGAACAAATCGTGTACACTATGTCAGCTCTCAGTACCCTCAATCCAACAATGATTTGGTAAAAAGCGACGATCAGGCGAAAGAGTGTGACAATTGTTTGAAGGTTTTTGGACCCTTATCGGGCATTTCTAATAAGCTCTGGACAAGTTTCAGGTATTCATCAGGCATGACTGTAGAGCTGCGAGAAGGCGAACTAAAATTTGCGTAGTGCAAACTGATGCAGATTGAAGGTGAGGCGGCAGCTCTGTTTACACCAAAGCAGTAAGGGTAGATTCTAAGTTACTCCATGCTGCCATTGCAGATTACCTGTGCTTAAACTTGCGAACCTTACTGGAACATGATCACCAACTAATCCTTCCACAGTATTGGGTCCCATGCTCTGCCTCTCAGCCTTGTTTTTAGCCTATTCGTTGGCTGCCAGAAATCGAATTGGGTCATCACTGGCTCAAAGCCGCCTCAGATTTAAGTTCTATTCGCATCGCGGCACTCTTGTGGCTAAGTTTTCCAAAGTGCTCTGTCGTTAATTAAAAATCAGGCAACAAATGAAGCAGAAATTGTACGTTCTAGGACGTTTGTGACAAGTGAAGACGGTTTGCCAAGTTTGTAGGATGCATTACGATCCTATTTCATAATATCTCATCTTGGCGGTGAGATAGTTTTCCCGCATAATGAAGGACGCTGATTTAGTAAGTTCACTCAAGCTGAGAAGAAATCTTTCTATGACCGGAACTTATATCAATCTGTAACGAATCACTGAAGTTTTAGAGAGGCGCCCAAATAAGTGGAAATCAGAAACTGAAACGAAACGTAATAGTACAAGCATCTTAATATTACTATTCTTATTACTAGTGTTATTATTGTTGTTATATTTTACGTATATGCATATATATGCATATACGTACAATATATGCATATATACATATATAGCATATATATGCCCCAGACTTAGTGTTGTATTATATTTTTAGTACTTGTTGATATTTCACATTTTCTACTGCCACTGTATCACATATATTATAGTACCAGAAGAGAACTCGTTTATTTTATAGTCTCTATTATAGGGTCTGCAAGTGTTCCAATGGTGTCGATCTCGTCACATGTGCTTGACACTACGATTGGTAAACCGGCTGAGGGAGTTATGATTGTCAGCCATTTACTAGAAGGAAAAATATGGAAGGAGATTGGAACGACGTAAGTCAGTTAAACAACACTGCTTTCTCTTACAAACATTCCGTCCTAGTGAATGACATTCACAGTTCAACATTCATGAACTTCTATGAGGGCACAAGCACTCTCCTTGCTTGTATATCTAAGTTCAAAAAGACTTGTACTCTTCTCTTTCCAAAACACCCCTTTGGAAATTGCGGCTCACTCATGAGCACCGAACTGGGTTAGGCTGCAATGGTGTATCATACAACAGAACTTCCGAAGACATGAATGACCTCATGATAACTATCTGGATGGTCACGTAAGAATAAGCCAGTGCCAAAAACGTTGCCATCCTGGGAACATTACAGTCATCAGCTACCAGGTGTGCTCAAAAAATTTCCAGAAACTCTTTACAAAGAAGAAAACGTTACTCAGTTAGCAAAGCACCGATAAACCGAAGAATGTTGTCTCTCCCATGATAATTTCCAGGGCCGACTATCTATTAACCTCGACATAGTTGAAACGGTCATACTTATGCATTGACTCTAAGCGGCCGGTCTCCAATGGGTAATTAAATTATCTGAAACATCTAAACGGCTCTAAAAAAGGCGAGACTCGTCGAAACGTTAACACTGTAGTATTATTGTACTGATGCATTGCAATACTGTATTGTGCTATTGTACTGCATTACTAGTATTCAGTAAATACTGTCATTACTAACCTCGGAACTGCTCTTCAAGAAAGAACTACTAATTTCTTCCGCAATGCATTAGAAGTAATTGAACTCAGCCATTCAACTGTGGTTGCCGAACTGTTATAATAACGCGGTGTTGTGATCCATACCGACAACTTATGTACAGCAATTGTAAATTTTTGGTTTTCAGCAGTCAATTGTTTTACCAGTCTTTTTGCGCTGATCATGTAATGTTCGATCCGGCGTTATTATTCAAGATATTCTATGTGTATGGGGTATTAGGGTGCACCCATTGTAGTGGTAGAGGTGCTCTGAATGTTTGGATACGGGTTTAGATCTCGCATCTCAAGTTAACCATTTCAGGACCACGTGTACCAAAAATGGTACACTGGCTTCATAGTCGTTTTCTTGTCGGGTACAGATTTTTCACTAGACTTTTAGTAGTCAGGCTAGGAAAAATTGCGATTTTCACGGTTTTGGAGAGACTTTCTTGGTGAGTTGTAGAAACAAAGATGAAATTACGTCCTGCTTACGAAGTGTGCAATGTTATGCACTTGGGCTGCTTGGCTTTTTCTCCAAGCAGAAGTTTTTGGCTAAAGTTGTGGCGGTCATTCAATAGTTTGAGAAACGGTAATTCTGATGATGGAACTTAGTTCTGAAAAGATCTTTTTATTACGCTACAGCAACAGCGAAGAGGAAATTACGTTTTACTTCAAGCGATCATAATTTGCAAGGCTAGCGTCTGTGCTTGATTCTAAATACCAAACTTCTTGCAGTAACTTAATTATCAACTGACGAAAAAATCTTCGTCAATTTCGACTCGTAATTCAAATTTGGAAAGGTTTTCATAGAGTAAAAAAGTGTTCTGCAATCGAAGTAGTTAGCCTACTGCTTAAAATTTATAGCGAACTTAGTTGGATGTATAAAACGGAATCTACAAGCTATATCTATAAGACCATAGATCAAAGTGTTTTCTGAACTTTGTGAAACTTGAAAACTTCTAACAAATGTCACTCCATTTCGGAGCGACAGTTGAAGTTTCTGCGTGCAGCGTCACTTGAGAAAGCGTGAATTTCTTTATTTCTCTAAGAATTTTTCTCTGTCTCAAGGAAATTTCAGATTTGTGGTATTTTAATAAAATACGACTGCCTCTAGACGGTCGAAACGTCTTCGGTGCATATACGTATGTATATATATATGTATATATATGTATATATATTGTGCATATTGTACATATATTGTATATATATATATATGCATTTATATATATATATATATACGCATTTATATATGCATTTATATATGCATTTATATATGTATGTATTTATATATATATATATATATATTTATATATATATAGGGTGCGGAGAAGAACTGTCAATTCTGTATTTTGTTAATTTTAACATTGATATAGTATTTTTCATTGTTTCTAATTACTTACTGAACTTTTTGTTCAAATTCGATCTAGAGTGTGTTATATTTATTTGTCCATTTTCGGTTGTGCTAAATTCATGGGGCGTGAAAATGAACGTATCGCAGTAGCTGAGTTGCACAAAACGGGAATGGAAACAGCCGGTATTGTTAAAATCGACTTTATTTCAAAACCAGATTTCAAACCAGAAAATATCTACAGAGTTGTGAACTATTCACAGAGACTGGAGAGATGAGGACCCTTGAAAAGTCGTTTAACCACTTCGTCTACTCCGGAAAACGTTCACAAGATCCGTTGCGAAGTCCAACGAAATCCAGATCGTCGAGTGGAACATCCGAAACAATGCCGAAAATAAGCTGAAGCTGCACAGTACAAGATCTCTCGTGTTCACATTCTGTACCAAATGATGAAAAAAGAGCGGCACTCAAAGGCCTGCAACATGATTCGTTTAGTAGCTGGTGCTCGTCAATCAAAGGTGTTCTTTACGGATGAGAAAATTTTCACGGTCGAACTACTTCAAACTCACCAGAAGATACTGTTCTATTATCGCGTCGCCACTTGAGGCCTTTTAAAAAGCGTATTCTTAGCTGATATTTGACAAAAGCATGATTTTCTGATAGCTTAAATCAAGTGAATTTCAAAGATATATTTTATTTTTCATAATGCTTGTTTTTAACGCCGTCCCAGTCAGAATGAGATTTTGTTCAACATTTGAAGATCTATCGCCTGATAAAAAATTTTTATAACGAAATTTCAACCATTAGATAGAGCGAATCTTTTTGATTAAGAAAATGTGTTTGCTCTTAGGTATTACAGCTGTACACATCCTGGCCGACTAGAAGTGCTCAATGAGTGTAAAATCATTATTCTATCGGTCGTTACAAAGCTCGAAGAAGTCCTTTCCGAAAGAAGATTTTCTCCATCTAATGATCAAAAGTTTATCACAACTTCGAATGAGGAACACAATCTTATTTCGACTGGTACAGCGCCAAAAATATGCTATTTGAGAATCTAAACATGCCATTGAAATTCAAATGATTTGAGCTATCGATAAACTACAAAAACGCTTTGCAAAAGCAAAAAATACGTCCTTACCGAAGGCCTCAAGTGGCACCACCGTAATAAAACAGTACCCAGCAGAATCGACGTCAAGTACTTGAAAAGGGTCATCATAAGTTCGCAGTAGCAAAAAACCATGGGCTCCAGTCACTTTCCGGCTTCTGTGATGACCTGGGCCGACACTGTTTCACGGGACGTATTGAAACCTTGGGTTACTCAAGATTTTGGCTCCGATGAATTTACTCTTCAGCAGGACTGGCTTCCTGCACATTCAACTAGCTCAACGACTGCCGTCGATAATTCCATTGAACATAGAGTGTAAAACATTCGTCGTCGCTAACTCTTAGTGTGAGGACTGGAGCAGCCACACATGGCAAAAGACGAGAAAGGGGGTTGTATATAGGAGGCGATTAGGAGAGGCCTCCAACAGATAAGCTCCTCCCGCTCCTCCGAGAGAGACTGCTAAGCTACTCGTGAGTACCCAGCCCCCATGATTAGAGCCTGGCAAGCTATACGTTGGATATCAAAATACCAAAACAGTAACAAATATAGGCCTCATTCCCCTGACCTCGAAAGAGCCCCTGGTACGGCAGGTCAGGTAAGACGAGTACGAAGAGGCTACTAAAATCTCAGGACCAAACTAGGCTGCCAAGGTCGAAACGGACTAAAATTACGATCTGTATCTACATAGCAAGAATCCTTGCTCACGAATTTGCTGTAGAAATCTATTGATTCAAGCAAGAAGGATAAGGTACGTCGTCATCTGCCTGGCTAAGACGAGAAGACGCTATCCTTTTCACGCTGTTTATGACACCGCAGAAGAACTGTTACTTCGAACATGCGATAGCAGAGGTGTCGGCAGCGTTAACGTCATCATCAAATCGAATTTGACCGTGAACATCGATTCGTTTGAACAACTAATAACTCGTATCGGACGATTACGGTTGAATAGATGTGTTTCTATGGACGTTTTGACCATCTTCTTTGCTTACGCACCAGCATCAAGCTATGACGAAGATGAAGTCGAAGCGTTCTATGTGGACATCGAAAAATTCTTGAGAAGATCATAAATTCTTCAAGGTTATTGCCGGAGATTTTAATGCAAAAATTGAACCTAGAAGAACGTTTGTAGAACGTCAGGTTGGGACCCACGGACCAGAATGGAATGAACAGGGTGAGAGGCTACTGGGTTTATCATGGCGAACCAAACCATCCATGTTAACCCACAATTCCAAAAGCCTCACTTCCAGCGATGAACGTGCGAGTCTCCCAATGGAGAGTATCATATTGAAATATACCACATCTCAGTAAATCGAAGTTGTTGCCTGACCGATGACGCTGCTGTTTCTATGTTCTACACGGGATCAGACCATCGCCTCCTTTGTGCAACGTTCCGTTTTTTTGCGGAGAGTAGAGAAAGCAGCTAAATTTAAACAGGGAGGTCCCACATACCATTAACTAGGATGTTTTCAAACATTAGTCGGCTCTTGGGAAGATACCGATGTCGACAACATCGACGAAGAATACGACCGCCTCGTTGAATATCTTCACGTTAGCGCTATGAAAGCCGAGAGTCCTAAAGTCACGAAGAGGCACTTGTCTCCGCAGACACTCGAGCTGATACGTCAACGTGGAACCGCACGAGCTACAAGCAACCAAAGCCTTACTTACGAACTTGCGAAACGCTGCAGAGAAGCGATAAAAGAAGACCTTACAGATAGACGAGCAGCAGTTATGGCAGAAGCTGCAGAAGCTTGGAAGAGCATTCGTAAAGCCCAGAGAGGCTTCGAGAATCAAAGGACCAAGATGATTGCACTCCGCTGCCCTGACGGGACATCACAGCTTCCAGAAGGGCTATGGAGAAAATCATCCACCAGTACCACTCGAATCTCTTCGCTAGCCATGTCCTCTTACCTTCATACAAATTGCGAGAGGATGAAAATGTCGTTCCACCGGTCCTCCCTTCCGAAATCCGACATGCTATATCGTCGGTGAAGAACAGAACAGCATCTGGTCCAGACAGGATTAGACCAGAAAGCCTGAAGAACTTGCCGTCAGTTCCCATCAACACCCTGGCTCGGCTCTTCACTTGCTACTTATGAGAATGCAAGGTCCCCATTCATTGGAAAACCAGCAAGACCGTGACGTTGTTAAAAAGGGAGACCATCACGACACAGGCAATTAGCGCCCAATCCGCTTGCTGTCTGTTGTCTATAAACACTTTACTCGAGTCATCCTAAACAGATTGACAGAACACTGGACGAAGGACGGCCATGTGAACAAGCAGGGTTCCGAAAAGGATTTAGTACCATAGACCACATCCACACGATTACAAGACTTATTGAAGTTTCACGAGAGTACAAACGACCATTCTTTCTCACTTTCATCGATTTAAAGAAAGCCTTTGATCCAGTGGAAACAGATGGGTTAGAGAGGCTCTGAATAACCAGGGCGTCCCTACTCGGTACATAGTGATCCTTCGTGAGCTTTATGAAGATTTGACGATATTTTTATCCTCATTCCACAACAATATCACATTGACGTAAGAAGAGGGGTTCGACAAGGCTATACAATTTCGCCAAAACTATTCACTGTCACCCTACAAAGCGCCATGAGAACATTAGAATGGGACGATATGAGAGTGAAAATTGACGGTCGACAATTAAACCTCTACGTTTTGCTTACGATGTCTTCCTCGTAACACCAAACATCAGCCGAGCGGAACGAATGTTGACCGATTTCGATAACGCCTGTTTAGAGATTAATCTTAAACTAAATCCAACGAAAACGATGTTCATGAGGAACGGATGGGTTTTGAATGCTCCATTCAAGCTCAACGGATAGACAATCTCCGAATGCTCCAGTTGCGTCTATCTAGGTCGCGACATCAACATGATAAACGACAGTGTTTTAGAGTTGAGCAGGAAGAAACGAGCGGCTTGAGGGATGTTTAAGAGCATCGAAGATGTATTGAAAAGGACAAAGAACACGCAGTCGAAAGGTCGATGCTAGCTATCCCGTATCTCGCAAATGAGAGAAAGGATGCGAAGTTGCGACCTACGTCAACGATCGAATATCAGAGAAGTCGTCCTACACGCGAGGACATCGAAAATAAGGTGGAACGGACGCGTAATGCGCTTCAACGAGAACCTATGAAAGAGAGCCGTTACTGACTGTGTTCCTCTGGACATCAAGCGCTCTACAGGAAGACCACCGATCGTTGGTTCGATTTCTTCACGAAAGCTGTAGATGAAAGATATAATGTTTAGCGACTCCCTAAAGCGAGTAGGACCCACTGGGCTACTCTTTCACGCGATAGAGAAAAATGGAAATGTTGCTGGTACCGGCTCGAGTATATATATCACCTGTATCACCTGTCGTCCCGTTGATCGTCGAGTGACTCGAGCGGGTACCAGCAACTCTTCCATTTTTCCCTATCGCGTGCAAGAGGAGCCCAGTGAGTCCTCCTTGCTCTAGGAATTCGCTGAGCATCATATCTTTTTCCATCGCTTTCGTGAAGAAATCGGACCAACGGGTCAGTGGTCTTCCTTTAGAGCGCTTGACGTCCCGAGGAATCCAGTCGGTAACGGCTCTCGTCCATCGGTTGTCGTTGAAGCGCATCACGTGTCCGGCCCACCTTATTTTCGATATCCTGGCGTGTAGAACGGCGTCTCTGATTTTCGATCGTTGACGTAGGTCGGAAGTTCGGATCCTTTGTCTCATTTGCGAAATACGAGATACTCCTAGCATCGACCTTTCGACGTGCGCGTTCGATAACGGCAAGTGATCTTTCATCCTGCTTACGTAGCGACCAGGTTTCTGCTGCATACGTTAGGGCAGGGATAATTGTCGAGTCGAAAAGGTGGGCACGGAGTCGGATGTTCCTTGTCCTCTTCACTACATCTTCGATGCTCTTAAACGTTCCCCAAGCCGCTCGTTTCCTCCTGCTCAACTCTGGGGCTAGGTCGTTCATCATGTTGATTTCACGACCTAGATAGATGTAACTGGAGCATTCGGAAATTGTCGTTCCGTTGAGCGTGAATGGGGCATTAGAAACCCATCCGTTCCTCATGAACATTGTTTTCGTTAGATTCAGTTGAAGACCGATCTTTCCACAGGCGTTATCGAAATCAGTCAACATTCGTTCCGCTTGGCTGATGTTTGGTGTTATGAGAACGATATCGTCAGCAAAGCGAAGATGGTTTAATTGTCGACCGTCAATTTTCACTCCCATTTCGTCCCATTCTAATGTTCGCATGACGTTTTGTAGGGTGGCAGTGAATAGTTTTGGCGATATTGTATCGCCTTGTCGAACCCCTCTTCTTACGTCAATGGTGATATTGTTGTAGAATGGAGATATTCTGGTCGTGAAATCTTTATAAAGCTCACGAAGGATCATTATGTACCGAGTAGGGACGCCCTGGTTATCCAGAGCCTCTATAACCGCTTCTGTTTCCACTGAATCAAAGGCTTTTTTCAGATCGATGAAAGTGAGACAGAGTGGTTGTTTGTACTCTCGCGAAACTTCAATGAGTCTTGTGATCGTGTGGATGTGGTCCATGGTACTAAATCCTTTTCTGAACCCTGCTTGTTCGCATGGCTGTCCTTCGTCCAGTGTTCTGTCAATCCTGTTCAGGATGACTCGAGTAAAGAGTTTATAGACAACGGACAGCAAGCAGATTGGGCGATAATTGCCTATGTCGTGAAGATCTCCCTTTTTGAGCAACAATACGGTCTTGCTGGTTTTCCATTGAATAGGGACCTTGCATTCTGACAGGTAGCGAGTGAAGAGCCGAGCCAGGGTGTTGATGAGAACTGGCGGCAGATTCTTCAGATGTTTTGGTCTAATCCTGTCTGGGCCGGGTGTTGTTCTGTTCTTCACCGACGATATAGCATGTCGGATTTCGGAAAGGAGGACAGGTGGGACGACATATTCGTCCTCTTTTAATTTATACGATCGGTAAGAGAACATGGCTAGCGAAGAGATCCGAGTACTATTGGTGGAGGATTTTCTCCATAGCCCTTCTCGAAGCTGTAAGTGTCCCGTCGGTGTATCGGAGTGCAATCATCTTGGTCTTATAATTGGCGAAGCCTCGCTGGACTTTGCGAATGCTCTTCCCAGCTTCTGCAGCTTCTGCCATAACTGCTGCTCTCCTCTCTTTAAGGTCTTCTTTTATCGCTTCTCTGCATCGTTTCGCAAGTTCGGACGTAAGGTTTCGGTTGCCTGTAGCTCGTGCAATTCCACGTTGACGTATCAGCTCGAGTGTCTGCGGAGAGATGCGTTTCTTCGTGACCTTAGGACTCTCGACTTTCATAGTTCTAACGTGGAGATATTCAACGAGCCGATCGTAATCTTCATGGATGTTGTCGACAACGGTATCTTTTAAAGAGCCGACTAATGATTTGAATACATCCCAGTTTATGGTAGTTCTGGGACTTCGTTGTTTGAATTCAGCGCCTTTCTCTCCTCTCCTCGAAAATCGGAACGTTGCGCGAAGGAGGCGATGGTCTGATCCCGTGTAGAACTTGGGAACAACAGCGACGTCGGTCAGGCAAAACCTTCGATTTACTATGATGTGATCTATTTCGTTATGGTACTCTCCATTGGGAAACTCCCACGTCCATCGCTGAGAGATTTATAGATTTATATATTTTATATATTATATTATTTATTATTATTATTATATTATATTATTTATTATTTTATTATTTATTATTGTTTTTTTTATATTTTATTATTTATTATTTTATATATTTTATATTTTTTTTATAGATATATAGATTTGAAGGGAAAAAACTTTGGTATGAAACGGAATTTTCTTCTTGCTCATACAGCACCCTATAAAAACTTTTCCGAAGTTATCCAATTTTAGATTCGTCAGAATCTATGCTATCAAACTGCTGCTAAAATATTAATAAATAGATACTCACAGACCATAGTCGAGAGGACAAAGTAAGCCGACTATGAAAGAAAAAATTTACTTCTGTATCACAGCGTAATGAGAAGGTTTTTTGGAGAGCAAATAAAGTATCGAAGTTGTCGAGATTCGTTAATGAATGATCACTGAAGATCTGAAGGAAAGCTTCTCCCAGCGAAAAAGGGTTGGTTTTGAAAGAGTTGACAAACCTCCATATCTGCGGGGTAGTACACGGATAGGCCACTGCAGTCATTGAACGCATTAATTTACCTCGACAATACTCATCAACCAAGACCGGAAAAGTTCTTTCCTCCTAAACGACGGCAAATGAATATACGTCCCCGTTTGCTGGACAAGAATTTCTTATAGGAATGTTTGAATTCATTCGAAAGCTCAAATCTATGGCTAAAGGCGCACGTAGCCGGCTTTTTGAAACTTGCTTTTATAACTATGTATAAATCATAATAAAATTAAGTTTCACACATGCTGCGCGCCATCATTTTTATCACGCGTATCATTCGCTGGAAGCACGAAAAGCATAGTAACGTGTGGAGAAAATTTTGTAGTATCTGAGTCAATCGCTCCATCTGAAGTTTCTTTTAAAGAAAAGTAACAATTTCCACTTGAATAACAGGTTGCGTTCCACATGTCTAACATTTTAGACCATCGGCCAATCCCCCTTTCCCCCCAGCGCATAGACTAGCGTAAACAAGCTCGTCGAATATGTGGAACTCGCTTCATTTTCATGATACACTGCAGTGAAACGGTCTTTCCATGAAACAAGCACAGCGCTGAAATCATTTAAACTAACGATATCGAGTTACTATTAGTCTAAACAGTGAGTTCTAGCCGACGAGGTGAAAAGTACGAATGTTCTGTTCCTTTTACAACGCTAACAAAAAAGCTTTTCCAAAAAGCAAGCACATTTTTGAGTTCTTCGAGACTTGTGCCATCGAAAGAGTACTAGCACTCTAAGTAAGTGGTTTTGCCGAGCAATATAAAGCGTAATAGGGGAAAAACGCCTGGTTGTTTGAAATATAATTTTATTTCGAATTTTGCAGCGTTATAAGAGGGGTTTTGAGAGAGCAGTCACGTACTGCTCTATCCGGAGATTCAAGCTTCCAAGTGATAACTAGCACTTATGAGAATTCTTGTCCAGCGAATGAGGTCAAATACTCATTTGCTGCCGTCTCACAGAAAAGTACCGTTTTTGCGACAGACTTGTTCTGTGCGAATAAAATTTCAAGGCTCATATCGAAAAACAAAGCCATTCGATAACGATTTTACCCTGACAAGTTGCGATTGTCACGACTCTAATAGCGCCCTTGTGGTGGTTATGGTTCCATTGCAGATACTCCGAATTAAATTTTTACGTGGATCTTCTGCATATACTTCTGAGTTTTTTAGATTCACAGGAAAAGACGGGCGAGTAAAGTCAGTGTCGCCACAGTTCTTATTGAGGAATGGTACCTATAAATTGTTCTTCGATGTAGAAAGCTATTTCAACAAAACAGGCGTTGAATCCTTTTATCCATATGTGGAGGTTAGTAGGCTAATCATTTGAACCAATATCCACCATTTTAGGCAATTTTACTTCCTATTGGTTTTTTTATTCTAAGTGTCATAGACGATATCTTTCTTTCATGGGAATATTGCGTTACAGACACTTATCTTTGCTGTTTAGGTGGTTTTCAAAGTGAATGAGCCAGTTCATTATCACATTCCCCTTACTGTGACTCCTTACTCATACTCAACTTACAGAGGATCCTGACTAGACTTACAGAGGAACAATTGTAAATTTTCAGTATCAACCACCCATTATGCTTCGTTGATAATTTTCTGGTTTTTTTTCAATCACAGTGTTTCTATAACGTGATGTTTCTCGAACTATGTTCTTTGTGTTGTTCATGTGTATATTTCTATTAGGTTAACGGCAATTCCACATAAATATATCCCCTCTCGTAGAAATGTTCTTGAACTGTGATGCCTACCAGAAACGTTTGGAATATAATTTTCACAGAAAACATCAATCATAAGAATTGAGAAGGAATAAATGAATAAATGGATGTTAACAAATAAACAAAAAAATACTCAGATAACCTTATTCAACTCTTTATTTTTACTGCTCCTTTAGCAGTGAAGATGCGATAAATATACGTATATTTAAGAGTACTATGTGCTATGCATAATATTCAACCGCAGGCGAGAGTCGAGCTAGTTTCATCCTATCGCAGCTGTCAGAGACCAACCTTCAAACGGATTTCCTCTGTTAAGCACATATCGCCTATGAACGCAGTTGAGTTGACAGCTAAACCCATTTAAGGTGACATTCGACTCGCTACAGGTGAAACAGAGGTTCAACTACCGCCTGGGGTTGAATGTTTAGCACACTACCCAATACTCTTCGAGTATACTTGCTTGACTAGCAAGATGGTTAGTGTTCATTGACAGTGTGGTACACAGCTTACTCTCCATTAGTTCCTCTCTAGAAAATGTTCCCCATGAAGGTGAGTTTCAAACATGGGGACGTGAGCAATGTCCATTCCGCAATTCTGAACATATTGTCAACTAAGGATGCAAATGGTTAACGTTAAACACAAAACTTATTCGAGATCTGAGCTGTGCAAGCAGGCTAGACCTTGTTAGTGCCGAGTAAATTTCAGAAGACATTGTTTAAGCGCTCTGTGAGTCGCCCGCAGCATTCTTCACGTGGCCGAAGTATTAATTCACGTCTCTACTGCATAATAGCGCTGAGAAAACTATTGAATAGACGCGGTGAGCACAGAGTTTGAGGTCCGTTATTTGGTCAGTGGCTTCTTTGAGAAGCTCAAGAACAGCCTATGCTGCTCTTCCTCTCCTGCCTAACTCTTCCTTCATGTTGTTCTCCATGGTCCGATAGACGACCAAGGTACGCTTTGTCAACATAAACCATCCAGTTCAAATTTTTCACCTTGGCACCATGAATTCTTCATAAACTGAGTAAATGTCATATTTATGCATGGCCCAATCTTTCTTCACTTTTTGTTAAGATTACTGATCAAATTCTCTGCTTCACTGGTGCTCCTTGAGCGGGTAACGATGTGAAACAGTAAAACGATGGCTTGATAGAATTTCAATGTCAATACGTACCTCCTTTCCAAAAATGAGTTCCCACAAAAAGACTTGCTATGGAGGGAAACTCTACAATATGGCTTTCGTTCTCGTTTCGTTCTCCCGTTCCTTTTTTTCCTATACTGTATTCCTTTTGGCCTCCGTTTGTAATCTGGTAATGATGTCTTCAACAATAATTTTGTAAAAAGATTTCTCATTGTGGACGGATTTCTCTAACTTGCTCTAAAGTGCATACACTTCTCTCTCTTCAGTTCTTCAAGTTGGTGAATAGCAGTTGATGATACCGATCTTCTTTTGACGAGGAAATTGGAAACGAAGAATGACCAGGCGCGGCGATAGGAATTCGCAAGATGCAAATGAATGAGAAACACGTGTGTGCACAACAAAGCCGCGCTTTCGAATTTCGTAATGGAAACTTGAATCCATATATGAAAAGCGTTCCACAGTGTAAATGTCCTACGTATTTATCGTTCTTTGTAGGACGACAAATGAAATAATGTGTCCGTCGGCCTTAAACACACGTAAGGGTTCGGTGTCTGAGAGTGTCCTGGCATTATTGGTGCACAGAAAAAAATAGCCTCCATGGCCTGACGTTTAGGAGTGCTCGTTTGTTCGTTCAAATAAAGCCTTTTTCAATTCAAGATTTGAATCCCACCGGTCGTTCCACTGCTCAACGTTTTAGGCGGGAGCATCCATCGTGTAGGGTTCTGAGGCAGAACGTTGCCGGATTAGCCGTTGTCATCTTGGAGCCTTGAAGTAACCCTAGCCAAACTTGCACGGCTCGTTTTAATCATGAGTGAACTCGAGCTGAAAGGATAATCAGGGATCTGACAGTGTTATAGTACAGCTATCACGTAACTCGGAGGTAGGTCAGTATCCACAATTATTCAGAAAAGAGTGGAGGTATCCTTAAATAAATGTCAAACCGTACCATAAACTCGACCGTCATACGCCATTTGGGAATGATAGCCGAAATCTTCAAAGCTCTCGGTGCTCACCAATCCCTGAGTGATGGACCATGCATTCGTCTTCATAAAGTATCGTTTGAGGAGATTGAATGCATCTGTAGCCTTTTACAATGATTCGCGTGGCCCACCGATGCATAAAATCAGTGCTATTATCCTCCCAGACAAATCTGGTAATAACTCACTTGCTCCGGAGGAATGAAACATTTGGCGAGCTATAGGCGCGGGATCGAACCATCGACCACATATGTGTCGCATATAACCGCTGCGCCACACCTGCTCGTATGTGAGAAGCTCGTGTAAACATCGAATCGACTAAAGATTCAGATAACCCCTGGTCTACGTCCATAGTGGTATGATAGGGAGTGAATCGCTAACGACAACGACTGACTGATGACTGATTTGTGTTTATTCAAAGAGTTCGACAACAATTATGGCAAAATAAGGTGTTTCACGAGTACTATGTGAACACAAAACCTCATGATATAACAGGCAGACGATAAGGGTCATTTAGATGAGTACGATTACAGTGAATACACGATATAATCTGGGAGATTGTTTGGAGACTTTTCGAGGTCGATATATCAGTACGTTTCAGTACGTTTCGGTGCGTTTCAGTATTATCAGTACGTTTCAGCGGTAGAACCCGCTTCATCAGTGGTATACGCCCCACACTGAACCCTAGTTCATATCAGGGATGGGAGGCGCTATAGTGATATCGCAGACAATGCGTTATCACCAATCTTCTGATAGATGAATTACGGCTGCTAGTGATTATGTAGATATGCATCTCATCGACTGCTTTCCAACTTCTCTGCAAAGCATTCAATATATTATGTGAGAATGCTTAGAGCCTTTTCGAGGCCGCTTTGTCAATGTGATAAGCACGTTTCGGCGGAATCGCCCGCTTCATCGGTGGCACACCTCCCACACTGAACCCGACCTTATAGCAGGTGTGGGAGACGTTATTTTTAATGATGGCACGTGATATCGTGTTCTCAGCCACATTTTTCAATCTACGGATTATGGATGACAGTGAATCTGTGGACATCCATCTCAACGACTCCTTCTTAAACCTCGCTATAAACATTTAGTAGAATCTATAAAAACGTCTAGAGGCTTATCGAGGTCAGTATGTCAGTGCCATATACGTACTTTTCGGAGGTGTCGCCTGCTTGACCCGACCGCTCTGAACCATACTTTACAGCAGGCGCGGAGAGAGTGTTATCACTATTTTTTTCAGTCCATGGATTATGGGTAGTAGTGAATATGTGGACATACATTTATCAAGTGTTCTTGAACCTCGCTATGAATATTTACTACGATCCGTAAATGTTTAGAGGTTTTTCGAGGTCGCTATTTCAATGCTAAGGGTGACGTGCGTTTTGGGGGTTTCGCTCGCTTCATAAGAGCCGCGCGCCCCCACACTGAACTCTACTTCATAGCAGGGTGTCTGGTATAGTATGGATAGAGATATTCAATATAGGGTTGCTTGCCATCATAAAAAGAGTTCCTAACGGCATATGTTAAATCCTTCATGAGGTCTATTACGGCACTTAACCAGAGCCATACACGCGCTTTGTTAGTTAAGCGAAGTTGCACGTGAAGTAAGTTTTCACTTTACACGCAATGTAACATGTTCGCCGACGATTCCTCTGCAAGGGCGTTCTTCCCCATAGGGATTGGCTCAGACGAGGGCACTGTGCAACGGACGAGGCTGGAAGGCCGCAACACGTTTATTGCACTGTATCAGTACCTCAACAGACACCGTGAAGGACTCAACTATGCTCTCAGGATGGTCGATTATAGAAGTATAAAAGAGTTCTATTCACCGGATAGTTGCTGAGTTTCGATTACACCTTTGGACTTCTCGTTTGAAATCGCACATAGATTAAAGCTTTATCGAAAAAAGGCTAAATTACCAAAATAATCGCACAGTGCAGGGTCAGCTGACCGCCGTCATGGAGCTGACCCGATGAGAAATTCTGCCCCACACGAACAAAGGGCGGTTCTTTCGGGAAGAACTCATTCACCCGCCCCCTTACCCCGAGTCTCCCGTAGCCGGTCGTCACCAGGATGGGCTACGAAGGTGCGGATGCTATCGGCAAGAAGCTTTCGCAGGTAATCGCCCATTGATCTATTCGATTTACTACTTTTTAGACCCCGAACTGGACTTGATTTCCTAGTATAGAGTGTACATAATGGATTCTCGTGGATCGCCTGGATACCCGGGATCGCTTCATCGTGGCTGGGAGGTGTTTCTGGGTGTCAGATTACGAAGTACATCAGGGATCAACCCCGCGGCAAGGCCACCCAAGCTGCGGAGGAGCCGACGTTTCAACCCGGAAATCTCAGCTAAGATTAAACCGTACCAGATATGACCGCCGTCCTGGTAGCTACTAGTCGCAAGATGCTAAGCTCCTCTGACCCACAAGGGCCGGCAACTGCTTCAGTGTGATGAAGACCTGAGGAAGCCCTGGCTAGGCTTACCTCTTGACTCCAGGGAACAGAACAGCCAATAAGCACAGTTTCCCTCTTCTGGGGCTGCACACCCAGAGAAGACGGGTCGTCGAAGTATCCAAGTAATGGATTTACACGCACTGCAGTGTCATCACGGTTGATCCTGGAGATCCCAGCATTCTTGTTTTCCACTTGGTTTCCTCTCATTCATCGTCCACTGAGGTCTTCAAATATTCACGAATGCCTTCGGCTGCTGCTTGAGGATTTTGTCTTCTATATGGTCTGTGAGAATGTTCAGAGCCTTTCCGAGGTTGCCACATCAGAACCAAACGCACGTTTCGGCCGTGGCGCCCGCTTCATCAGCGGCCCACGGTCCTCACTGAAATCTACACAAGAGGGGGAGAACACGTGATATTGTGTTATCGCCATAAGTAACATCTCCCCATTCCTGCTATAAAGTAGGGGTCACTGAGGGCCGTGGGCCACTGATGAGGCGGGCTCCACGGCTGAAACGTGCGTTTGGCTTCTGACGTGGCAACCTCGGAAAGGCTTTGAAGATTCTCACAGACTATATTGAATGTTCACAGTGAGTTTAAGCAGTCGATAACATGGATTTCGTCTTCATTATGATTGCCGTAGAATGCTGATCGCGGTGATCCCTTGCAATCTTGGAGATAGAGCCGAGCTAGGAGGTCCGTTCATTGATTGCAAGAATGTATTGGGGGAAAGCGGTCGAACCAGGGCGTCGCTTATCGCTTTGTCTTTTGATACATCGCAACTAACCACTGCGCCACTCGATTTCTTTACTAATATTGTATATGCATCAGTTGGTAACACAACATTATATGACCACTTTTATGCACAATATTGAACCCTATTTTGAACTCGTTCAGATCAAAATCTGAAATCAGAGGTAAAAAAGTAGAGTAAAAAGTGAAGACTGTTTGAGCTTAGTATTCATCTTCTTCCAGTTCGTATAATTCAATATATTACCAGATTCAAAAGTACAGAGTGTTGTACTAAAAATCCGACCTCAGACGGGAGTTGAACCCGGGTTTCATCCATACCCCGTATTGTTCAACTTCCGCTTGAGGTCGAATGTCTACATGCTACTCTATGCTCTTGGATGATTGTCATAACGTCATACCATTTCGAGCGCATAAGGAGAAGTGGTTGGAGATGATCTGCGTCGTACACATGGTCGAAGGTTCGATCCCGCGCTCATGACTCACTAAGCCATCCGTACCTTCGGGTCGGTAAGTTGGTATTAGACTGGTCTCAGACTTGCCTGGGAGGATAAGCAGCACTGACTCAATACAGTGGTAGGACACCACGAGTTATTGTAAAGGCCAGATATGCCTTCCTCAAACGAAGTTAAAAATTGAGGACGAATTATGGTGATTGACCTACACCGAGAGCTTAATCCTGCATGGATTCGTTTTTTTTCGCTGAACTGCTGCCACTGCTAGAAAAATCAGAGGAAATATAGATCAAATATAGTCTGGCGGCATATCTTGAGCCTATCATGAGGTTTGTTGTGGCACTTATACAATGCTAGTCAAGTGTTCGGCATTACAGCCTCAGCATAACACGGTGCCTTTCGGTTTAACCAATCTCTTGCAGGATAAGTCTCCTCCATTTTAAGAAATCGACGTCGATTTCTTTACAAAATCATCATATATTAGGTGATAGAATCCCCCGACATTGCAGTGACCAACATTCGATCGCTTATCTCAGGTAAGATGAACCATACCTTACGGTCGACCTCTATACCTTGCCTTGTCGTCGAATTTACAGTCGAATGTAAAGGTGTGATGATCTATCTTACCCAGCCCTCAGCAGTCGAATGTTGGTCACCACAGCGTCGGGGGATCCTATTACCCAACATACGGTAATTTGTAAGTAATTCGGCGTTGATTCTTTCATATGTGGGGGATTTATCACTCTGGAAGGGATTGACTGAACCGAAAAGCACTGTGCTATTAGTTAGGCTGCAAGGCCTAAACTCGTGTCCAGCGCTGTATAAATGCCGTAACAGACCTCGTGGTAGGCCAAAGATATGTTATCAGATTATATATTGTCTTGAGATAGATCTGTAGAGACAGTCGGAGGTAATGAAGAATCAAATTTATTGTAGAGTTATTCTTTACCTAATAATTGTAATTTGTATTTCTGAGCAGATTAACAGCTCTTACTCCAGCGTAATTCTAGGAGGAAGAATGGCTTAGAAACTTCAAAGCCTGTACCAAAAGAAGTGAGCAACTGCGCGAAGCGATCGACTCTATCATTGACAAATTTCAAGAACGACTTGTTTCACTCCAGGAAAATGTATTACCAATGCACGAGATAAATGGCCGAATACAAGTAAAACAGAGGAGTAGGTTTTTCATTTTGATGCTTTATTTTACATTTCATGTAGTACGTATAGAGGCATTGCTAACAACAGTCGACGGTTGACCCTTTAGCGATGGTGTGTACACTATACTGTACATTCGTAGGCAGAGAACTTTTCCTCTGGACAGAGCCTCTTCTCAAGATCTTCAGTAGTCACTTGATAGCTTGGGAAACGGCGATTTTGATACCGTGCTTGGTATCTGAAAGGGCCTTTCGTAGTGCTCTGTGGCAGAGAGAAGAAGGTCACGTCTGCACTCGACTTATTTGTTTATCAAGAGTTACAGGTGCAAAAAGAAATGAAATGGTATATAGAAAAACAATGGGGCATCAAAGTGACACGAGAAAATTCGTATCTTCTCTAAGGAGAGAAGAACCCTAGTAAAACAGCGAAGATCGCTCTGTGTCCAGAGATCATCTGTCGTCCCCAAAAGACTAACCTGTTGGAGACCTATGAGGGTCTTTCTGATGCTCATCGCAGCGGCAAGTCTCACTCGACTACTGTAATGGCGACGTCGCGTCACGTGGGGAAGCAGGTAGGCAACCAGACATGCTTGCACACGCATACAGTTTCCCGCCTGCTTGACAACTGCGCAAGCGACGGCACGACGCCGCCTGCCTGCTATGCGCTGTTCTTCTAAGGGTTAAAAGCTGCCGAGTTGTTTGCAAAAGAATGGAATAATGTTATGACCCATATCCTTGTCTTTGTGTTCCTTTCATAATCCTGAAGATACGAAATTCTTGATTGATCTGCTTAGATTTGGCAAAACTTACTGGTTCATGAAGATTTTTCAATAGTCTATTCAGATATACAGAGGCTTATCAGGACGATCGACACCACTATTCAGTTCTATGGCCGTACCAGTGAGCTCGAAAGCTCAATCAAGTATATTTTTCCTCCTTTGGTTACATTTCTTTGAATTTTTTGTGCTATCCCTCACAAACTTCTCTTTATATCATTCAAAGAGGGCTACTTCCAGAGACGGTGATCCAAGCCATGATTTGGAGGCTTATCTAGAAAAATGGAATGCCTTCACCAAGCAATCCAATTTTTTGAGTCTCATCCGAACTATAAAAACCAAAACGGAGAATATGGTAAGGACAATTTTCCTATTTTTCTCTTACTTTTTCAAGGTATCAGCTAGTGTTCCGTGAAGATTCTTGAACACAAAGCCTTTATTTAGAGGATGACTTTGGAGACCGGCTTTTCGGTATTGGAGATGGAATATCGTTCAGTTGTCCAGAAAAATACGATACAAGCTGATCCTATCGTCGTGAATCGACAGCCTTGATGATCATTACGGTGGGTATCATATGAATATATTGTCTTTTAAATCGCGGGTGGCGCAATGGTTTGAAGTACACTTGAGACACACGTGGTCGGCCAAATGTAGTTGGTGGTTCGATCAGCGCGCTCAAAGTTTACGAAACCTTCCGTGCCTCCGGGGTCGGCGACACGATATCACAGCTTGTCAGAGAGGATAGCAGCACCGACCTTGAGTAGGCCATCAGGTGGTCATTATAGAGGCCAGGCATGCATCTAGTCACCTCAAAGGGCTCTTGCTGAAGTCGCATGCTTGGCTCATTTCTGAAGAATTGACCGACGCCAAGGGCGTATCCTTTGTTCTGGAAAGCCTTTCTGAACTCTTCATTCTCTACTAATTGAGCTAATTGAGTGGGCTTACTTCATTAGGTTTCAATATTGTCTGCCCATATCAACGCTGTTATAGACAGACTCAATCCGAAAAAGCTTTATCGTGTATTTTCTTTGAGAACTTCTCGGATCTCGTGCCAAGGACATAAAGACAGTGCGTGACATGAGCGCACTAATTCGTTTTGGGCGTTTGGCTTCTTGAACGAGAACGGTCACGATTTCTAACAGCATTATGCGAAGATCAGGTATGTGACACTTGGGAATTCCTAAATACCTAATACTAACAACTAATAGATATTCCATTGATTTCAGCATTGTTCAACATTCAATGGCTTTTTTTGATGAGTCAAAAGAACGAGGTTGTTATAATAGAATTTATTTCAACACTTCATGTTTCAGCGACTTCGCCTTCATCAGAGCCTGTAACGTTAACTAACCCAGTTTGTCAGACACTTCTATCTACTCTTTCTGGGACCATGGACCCAACCCTCTGCATTTCTAACCCTCAACGTGTTGCGTATAACAATGGTGTCTAGCCCTAGCGAGTCGTGTCTAACACCCAGAAGGTCGCGTCTTACAATGGCGTTCAAACCCGGCGTGTAGCGTCTAGCAGTGCAGACGCCATTTAGACGCAACAACGTTGGAGGCTAGACACGCAGAGGTTTGGGTTTTGTGGTCTCGAAATGGTTAATCAGCTAAAGGTCACGAAGTTGAGACTTTGATCGCGTCAAGTACAAAGCAACCTCCAACATAATCACCGTGTTTTATAAGTTCTCCAATGAGTTGTTCAAGTGGAGATCAATCGTGCACAGTTAACATGGACTCCGAGTACACCTCTCACATCATAATTATTTATTATTTATTGATTTGCACGGCCCGTCATCACAATCTTTTATTTGCGAATCCCAGTACTTCTAGCATTCCATTCGTTTTTCGTCTTCTTCTTGAATGACATAGGATAGTGGTCAAGCATGTCTCCATGGAAAATCTCGAAGAGAGCTTGGCTGTGGCGTCCCATAGGGCCGTTTTTGTGACGCCGGAGAGTGTTGGGGAGGGGGGGCGGGGTGAAACTTGGCTCCGCGCGCGCCGCGACGAGTACCACAACCTATCGGCCACAGCGCCCCCCACATCGAATAAACATTTCCAAGTGCTGTGTCACATCACGTCTGGTAATGAGGTATTCCTCCCACCTTTTTTTTCCAAGTCTGCGTGGTATATATAGCTCAGTATTTGAGGTTTATTTTTCATGTAGGAGGTGCATTCGGAGTTCATTTAAACCTGCGCGGTGTGGTCTACATTTGGAAAACTCAGAAGAGGACTCGGATATGGTGTTTCGAAAAAGGTTTAGTGATTGTTTTCTGTTGAGTCAGTGAGGGTGATTGACTGACTGGTTTGTAGACAAGTTTATCTTCCCAAGCTAAAACGGCGAGATGCGTCGAGACGTTAGCTAATGACATAGATTTTATTATAAAACTCTCGTGTTCTGGCTCATCAAGAAAAAGTGTGGTCGGCAAAAGTCGTAGTTTTTTCAATGACAGGTTTAAATTCGGAGTTATTCAGAGGCGAGATATATGATGCGGACGCTTAGTGCAGTGGCTCAAAATCATACTGTGCTTCACACAAAGATGCGATCTCGAACAAGGAGGCCATCAAGAAGTTCGTTTGATCGATCGATATATTTAAATTGAAGCAAAAGTTCCGCATAAAAAGGATATTCGGGGTTCCATCGATTTGAAGTGAGCGCGTGGCGCAGTGGTTAGGTGCTCTGCGACACACGTTACTGATCAGTCGATGGTTCGATCTCTTGCGCTGGAGGCTTACCAAATCTTCCATCTCTTCGGCGGTTGGTTTTTTCGTAACTGACTTGTTCGAGAGGAAAGCTACACTGTCTCAATAGGGCGATAGGCCACCGCGAGTGCATAAAGGCCAGACACGCATTTACTCACCTAATGGAACTAAGAATTGAAGGCGAGTGTATGGCGCATCTCTTAGGGATTGATCAACATCGAGAGCTTCAAAGCTTAGCTTTCAGTGCTTTGAAGAAGGCAACCGGTCGAAGTGAGAAATTCGACCGTCGTGCTGGTGGAGATGAGGATTTTGGCGGTGTGAATTATCGATTACGGCTGTACTGTCACTCGGCCAGCGTCCTTCCTCCCAAAACGTCGCTACTGTCTTCTTGCGATATATCATAGAGGTTTGAAGCAGAAGAAATCGCATGGATCATAAGGACCTAACACAATTTACCAGTATTACTCACAACTGCGCTGCAAGCCGCTCACCATCGCGTTCCACCCACTTATGGAATACATTTGCAAACACACATCTGTGTGATTCAGACGTGGTATCGAAGAATAATACTTACATACATCGTAGAGCCCTTCTCTTTTCTGGTCGCCTTCCTTATTCTTATTTGACAAACTGCTACCTGATTTTTGAGGACTAGCCGGGTTGATTTCA
>JAHQIW010003139.1:0-56756 GCA_019055375.1 Parelaphostrongylus tenuis
AAGGAGTGTCGAGTAGTCACGTAGTAGTTTAAATCAAAAGATTTTGACTAGTGTATCTCATTTTGAAAAAGGCTTCATTACTTCGCTGCAACAACAAAGACAAAAATATGTTTCTCATTCAAACATGCCTCGCTGTGCAAAGCCTTTCCTTAGGACTTTTTAGGACTTCTAGTAAACAAACTGATAGCTTACGTCTCAACCATTTTAATGGTACACTCAGTTTTGGTTTTTTTTTGAAGCACTTCTTAATGCGCTACAACCATCAAGGCAAAATTGAGTTTTGCGAATTCGTCACCGACAAATACGCAGGGCCTTAGCGGCATTGTGGCTCAATCCTAATCACATACCGAGAATACGCGGCGGCTTGGTGACAACGTCGCGTTGTGCGAGACTTAATCGTCTTTTGGCTCCTACAGTGCACTAAAGAATTCTTTTTAGAAATCAAATGCATCATTGGAAATGCCGAGGTACAAGCTATTGGAAAATTATCAGAAGTCTAGAAGAAAAGCTTTCTTCAGCGACAAAAGTCTGAATGAGAAACATACTTCTATTTCTACTTTTACTATGCAATGATGAGTATACCGTAAAAATAAAATACACCCATGAAGTTTCTGAGATTTGGACTATTAGGCAGATGTTAAGACTTTAGTGAAAATTTTAAGGTACATTTTTCTCAAGTGATCAGAAAAGGTTGCGAGTAACGGAAGTAATTCGAACTTACGAAACTCAGTTTTCCTTTGGCTGTTGCAACGTTAAAAGCGCTTTTCAAAAACCGAATACATCATTGAATTTACCGAGATCCAAGCTATAGAATGGTCAAAAAATACTTTCAGGAAAAACTTTGTTTAGTGAGGAATGTTTCATTGAGATATATAATTTTCTCTTTGCTGCTACAGCGAAATAACAAAGCTATTTTAAGACATGTATCATTCGAATTCTTTTGATTGGAGCTATCAAATGACTACTGAAGCTAAAAAAGAGCTAAGAAATTCGTTTTTTCCAAGGGGTCGATTAGGGTGTGGATAACAGAAATGGGCGCAAACTGTTGTCAGCGTTTTATCAGAATTAGGTCTGGTCTACCTAGACCTTCTTCGTCGTTTCGACGGCTCATATCGTTACGGTCAGATTCTTTGCTTCTCTAGGTGACCTTTGCAACGTGGAACGAGGAACCTTTAGGTGACCTCTAAGTGATAATTACGTTGCTGAGCACTGTAAAGAGGCCAAATTTTCATCTGCTTTCTTATTCAACTCAAGCCAATCATATTTGATGTATTTGCGATGTAACTGCTGTAGCAAAATTGCACGTCAACTTGACGACGAATTTCATTCTAACATTCTACTGGATAGATATAAGATGCGTGCGTTTATACTATGATTGCATGAGGCGCTTAGAGTAATTAGATGTAGAAGTTTTAATTTGATTATGAATTCCATATAGCTTTAATGCCTTTTTACTTTCAACATTGACATTCGCAGTATCTATTTCACTTTGGGCAATAGTGGAATCTTCTGTAATTATTGAATTTCTGTAAAGTAAGCATGTACTTTCATTCAGATGAATTTAATGCTTCTAATTATCCTTGAGTTTCGGACCCCAGAAGCCTTATTTCTCAGATACTGTAAGGCGCAAATGCGACTCGGTTTGATAGTTCTTAAAATCACAACTAACGATGAGGTATAAAAGGCAAGAAATTGGTTTGAAGAAGCGAACACAAACCAGAACAAACATTTACGCGTAATGAGCGGCGCTTGTAGAGTTCAGTGAAATATCTTTCGATGTTGTAAAGATCATACTGCACTGGATATAATTGAATAATAAGCATTCTAAACGATTAGAGGGCAGAGAGTACGTAAGGTTTGTAAAATAGAGAGAGATAAATGGCACGCCTTTACCTCCTCATTTGTAAGTGTTACTGCTCCATCTCTCACACGTAGAACTTTCGAAACATTTTTTTTATCTGCATGCTGTTTCAACCCCTTGGAAAAATTGCATTTTCTAGTTTTTTGTAAGTTTAAGTGATCATCCGGCAACTCAACTCGAAAGAAGTTGATGGTGCATTTTATTTTCACATTAGCTTTGTTATTAGGCTATAACAGCAAAAGTAATGCTCATGTTGCTCATCAAAACATTTCTAGCTGAACAAAGCTTTTTCTCCAAAATTTAAGTGACATTCGATAGCCTAATTTTTGACAATTTCACTACGCGCTTGGTATTCAAAGGGTTTTACTACGCTGTAACAACCAAAAGAAGATTGAGTTTTTCCAGTCTGGATGGTTTTCATTATCCGTATCTTTCTTCAACCCTTTGAGAAAAACATGTCTTTTGAGTTGTTTCTAGAGTTCTAACAATTTTTAATAGCTTGAATTTAAAGATTTCACCAGTGTCAAAACGGCTTTATCGTTGTGTTGTAACAGCAAATATAAAATTTTGTTTCTCATTCAAACATTTCTCGCTGAAGAAAGCTTTTCTTCTCGACTTTTAGTAACCATTCGGTAGCTTTATCTCGAAAACTCTAATGATGCGATTGGTTTACAAAAACAACTTCTTAGGAAGCTTTAGCAACTAAAACAAGGTTAAGTGTGGCGCAGCGCGACATTGGTGCCAAACCACTGCGCTTTTTTCGGTGTAAAAATTATAAAGCTCAATCTTTCTTTGATTGTTACGATGTATCAAAATGTGCTTTGGAAAAACCAAATAAATCGCTGGAATTGCCGAGATTTAAACTGTCGAATGGCTACGAACACTCAAAGGAAAAGCTTTGTGCAGCGAGGAATTTTTGTGTGTAAAACATGATCTTATCTGTGCTGTTACAGTGCAATAATGAGGCCGTTTTCTGAATAAAATAAGCCATTCAAATTCTTTTGACTCAAGCTATCGTATGACTACTTAAAATTTGGCAACGCTGAAAAAATACGTTTTTCAACATGTTAGCGTGACATCTCAAACATTCGTAATTTTCAGATGAAACTGTTTCTCACGTTAGTACTGTTGGCTATCGTATATCTCATGTCACCAAGTGATGCAGTATTGAGAACCAACTTGCCAAATCAACCACTACCGTGCGGCGGACCGGAGGCCGCTCTCAGGACCGTGGTTAATCCTAATAATAAAGGGTGCGGCTTGGGCACGGGTCAGCCTCAAGGCAATCGTTTCAGAGGCAAATAGAAGATCAATTTCTACTGTGATTTTCTGAGATTCGTGTGTGAAAGTGATAACTTTCGCCTTTATGTGGCAAATAAATAAAACTTTTGTTGTAGTTCACAATTTCGATGCTTGATTAATTCCGACATGGATCACCTTTTTTTAACAGTAGGCATGGAGTCATTACTACACTGTTTCCACGTTATGCAATATATATAATGTGGTTTTGTTCTACATAAAATGAGTTATGCAAAACTCACTTGCTTCAGAGCCCACAAAAGGCAAGTTAATGGCTATTTCACTCAGCAAAATCTTTCCATGTTTTCAACTGAAAACTTAAAACTCAAACTTTAATTGCATGATAAGCTTGTTCAGACACTTACCGTTTTCTGTTGGTCTTTGATGGAGTTGAACGCAAAGAATTCAGGTGACTAGGTAATGTGGTTTTGTTTTACATGAAATGAACTTACCTCGATACTTGAGCCACCGGTCTTCACTGGTAGTGTGGACCCGAGCATAGTTTCCAATCGTTTGGTGGTAATCTGCTCCGAGCATAGTGATGCACGCGAGGCCCATTCCGTAAATTCAAATTCGCTGCCATCTGCGCATGCTGATGGTTGACATCAGCCACAAACACGTTCGTCCAAAGTTTGGATGGTTCTCCAAAAGAGCACTATCCTCTTGAAGTCCACTCCACTGTTCTTTTCGTCCATCTGTCATCTGTTCTTCTTATTATATGACCGGCCCATCTGTGTTTCAACGTATATATTTCCGTACCATAAAGGTGAAACTGTTTTCAAAGATCCGATGTGCGCAAACTGACTAGACGTTGTGAGTGCCGATTGACTTCTAAAGAATTCGCTCAAGTGCCCTGCGAGTGGTACGCAGACTTCTTGTCGTAGTTGTAGCATGAGCTCACAACTCTGTGCATAACATAGCGCTGGGATGACTGTCGATCCGGAAAGGTGAACGCGGAGTTTGACGTCTGCTACATAGTCGGTAACTCCTTCAGAGGGCCTAATGCGGTACGCAACTCTCCTTCTTCTGTCTGGTTCGTCCTTGATGTTGTTCTCCATGCTCATTGAAAGTCCGAGTTACACGTACGAAGTGGTCTCCTTAATGAGAGACATCCAATTCTGTTTGCAAACCCTCGCAATGTGGATTCTTTTAGAACTCGTCTTCGTCCTGCTTGTGGGTAGCGAAATCTTTTTTCTCACTTCGTTGAGTTCATAAAGCATCGTTTCTGCTTCATTGGTACTTCTCGAAAAATGACTATGTGGTCCAGAAAACGAAGGTTCTATAGGAATTTTCTATCAGCCTCTATACTTCGTCCCAATCGAGCAACATTATTACATGATACCTCGACGATGTCTTGAATTAGATGTGCTATCCGAATCAGAAAAAGTGGTGCTTTCACATTGGCATCGAGGCAGGTAATCTATAATCCAAAGGATGCGTAAATGCGTAAACTGCGATGTCATTGTTTATTTTATAAGCACTTTTGCACTTTTTCCTAGGGTTTGAAAGAGGATGCGGATAACGAAAATGTTTCAAAAGTTCTACGAGTGAGAGATGGAGCAGTAACACAAATTAGGAAGTAGAGGAGTGCCACTTATCTCCCTCTACTATATAAACACCTTTACTGGAATACTTCTTCCCTTCTAGTTGTTTGGAATGCTTATTATTCAATTATATCCAGTGTATTATGATCTTTACAACATGGGAAGATGATTTACTAAACTATACATTACTCTTTATTAGCATGCACGTCGCCACCACCCGTTTTGTTGCTTTTTTACATTCGCATATGAAATTACAGTATTGTATTACGATTTGATATTCCCAATAATTTCATTGTTTCCACTTAATGAAACTTCCGCATATATCGCGTGATTACCATTGTCGTTATACTGTATCTAATCATTGCACTTTGCGTACATATTGCGATCATTGGATCTCTCTATCGGAAATAATACTGAATCATGTGAGTGCCCGCCCATTTTGAAAGGTTTAAAAGGATCGCCATTCAGATGAGAAGCGATTTGCTGTGTTTCTCCCGAATCTTCTATCAGTTCTTCAGCCACTGAAATTTTAGCGCTTTGTCTCCATGGGACTATCTACCTACTATGTTGTTGAGTAGCAAGTCATTGTACCATTCAATCATTTTCTTATTCACATAATTGCACATTTCTTGATTTCTTCAGAATATAACTCCCAACATGAGCGCGTGAGTCGCACTGGTTAGTGATGCTATTTAACACTCGTTCTCGATCAATAGATGGTTGATACCCATTGATGTAGAGCGATGTGCAAAACTTTCGCGTCAGCCGGGACTAGAACCCGCACCTCACTCTTTTCGGGAATGCGTGCTCTATCTGTTACGGCCGTTGACGGCTGGCGGCTGACAGATAGATGCGCTGTAGCGTGAAAAGAGCGATGTGCAAAATGGGCGTCAGTAGTGTATCGGATAGAGCACGCATTCCCGGAATGGGTGAAGTGCGGGTTCTAGTACCGCCTGACGCGAAAGTTTTGCACATCGCTCTACATCAATGGGTATCTAGTTGTAACATCATAACACCGCTAAAAGCTATAAAGATAAAAAGAGTTTCGTTAGATGGTTGATAGTTGAATCATCGCTCAGGATTCACCGAGCTTTACATCTTTTCAGAATCGGTGACCGCTATCAGAATTGTCTGGCAGGATACCCAGCACTGACTTTGTACATCGGTAGACTGCCGAGAGTGTTTGTAAAGGAGAATTATGCATTTCTGAGCACTTTGGAACTTTACTCAACCCGTCTCGCATTTTCTTCAACTTTCACTGCGCGGTAGAGTGTCTCCAGCATTCAATTAGTTTATCTTTTGTCCCTAAACGTCGCAAATTATTGGTTGAGCAGCTCCGTGCACTCGAAGCAGCCCGGTTGTGGCTTTCCATAGGGCGATCGTTGTTAACTGGCGGAGAGTTTTGGGAGGTCGGATCAGTTCCGCGCTGCATCACGGCGAGTATCATAAGCGCTCGGTCACTCTGCTCTTTGTCGCTTTACTTGTTGAACTTATTGAGATGGTGCTTGTATTACGGTGTAACTCCCGTTTTCAGCAGCTCTATTAGTTGCCTCTGCAACGCCTTTCCCACGACTAGATCGCAAAATTCATGCCTTCTTCTGATCATTAGAATACCATCAGAAGCTTGATGACACAGATTTGTTCCGCTGGTGTGTCGGCATCTTCGTTTTTTCTGGGTCGATAGTTTTGAGGCTACTCTTGATATTTGTTATCCTTGTTATGGACCTTTGTCAGCGCAAGTCGGATCTTCACCTGTGTAATACCGCTCGAATAAATAATTCCAATTGGAAATGCCCGAATTGACAGAAAACCCTTCGATATATTCTCAAAATTTATTACGCTGTAACTAGCGATGATCACACCGATCGTTGCAGGATTGGTTGCCTACACAAACAAATCACGGTGCTTTTCAGTTATCCGCATCTGTTTCGATCACTTCAAATAAGACTATTTTCGTTGTTTTCGAAATTCGAGTAGTCATTCATTAGTTTGAATCAAAAGTTTTGACTAGTGTATCTCATTTTGAAAAAGGCTTCATTACTTCGCTGCAACAACAAAGACAAAAATATGTTTCCATTCAAACATGCCTCGCTGTGCAAAGCTTTTCCTTAGGACTTCTAGTAAACAACTGATAGCTTAAGTCTCAACCATTTCAATGGTTCACTCAGTTTTTGGTTTTTTTGAAAGCACTTCTTAATGCGCTACAACCATCAAGGCAAACTGAGTTTTGCGAATTCGTCACCGACAAATACGCAGGGCCTTAGCGGCATTGTGGCTCAATCCTAATCACATACCGAGAATACGCGGCGGCTTGGTGACAACGTCGCGTTGTGCGAGACTTAATCGTCTTTTGGCTCCTACAGTGCACTAAAGAATTCTTTTTAGAAATCAAATGCATCATTGGAAATGCCGAGGTACAAGCTATTGAAAAATTATCAGAAGTCTAGAAGAAAAGCTTTCTTCAGCGACAAAAGTCTGAATGAGAAACATACTTCTATTTCTACTTTTACTATGCAATGATGAGTATACCGTAAAAATAAAATACACCCATGAAGTTTCTGAGATTTGGACTATTAGGCAGATGTTAAGACTTTAGTGAAAATTTTAAGGTACATTTTTCTCAAGTGATCAGAAAAGGTTGCGAGTAACGGAAGTAATTCGAACTTACGAAACTCAGTTTTCCTTTGGCTGTTGCAACGTGAAAAGCGCTTTTCAAAAACCGAATACATCATTGAATTTACCGAGATCCAAGCTATAGAATGGTCAAAAAATGCTTTCAGGAAAAACTTTGTTTAGTGAGGAATGTTTCATTGAGAACATAATTTTCTCTTTGCTGCTACAGCGAAATAACAAAGCTATTTTAAGACATGTATCATTCGAATTCTTTTGATTGAAGCTATCAAATGACTACTGAAGCTAAAAAAGAGCTAAGAAATTCGTTTTTCCCAAGGGGTCGATTAGGGTGTGGATAACAGAAATGGTCGCAAACTGTTGTCAGCGTTTTATCAGACAGCCATTCTCTGTCCATATTCCTAAACAGTTAAGATATTTTGAAAAACTCGGCTTTACAGGACAATCAAATGTATGGAAGACGTGCTGTGAATGGTACGGCATGCTTAACCCACTGCTTAATGAAGATTTTGTAAAGGATTTTCTGTGTTTTCCATACATTATATTGTATTCTATTTTGCGTACGCCACATACTGGATCACATGTTTTGAAAGAAGAAAGGTGAAACTCAAATGACGCAGTGTTTATTTTTGCTCATATCTCTTAACAAGATCTGCTTCTTCATCACGTACCTTTTGACGCATCTCGTATATCTCACTTAATCATTACTTCGAAGAGCAGGACAAACTTTCAAACAATGCACTTTTTTCAAAAGATGACAACATTAGGTCTAGTCTACCTAGACCTTCTTCGTCGTTTCGACGGCTCATATCGTTACGGTCAGATTCTCTGCTCCTCTGAGATGACCTTTCATAAAATTTGATAACTACGTTGCTGAGCGCTGTAAAGAGGCAAAATTCCTATCTGCTTTCTTCTTCAACTCAAACCAATCATATTCGATGTATTTGTGATGTAATTGCTGTAGCAAAATTGCACGTCAACTTGATGACGAATTTCATTCTAGCATTCTACTGGATTGTTATAGAATGCGTGCATTTATACTATGATTGCATGGGGCGTTTATAGTAATTAATGTAGAATTTCTAATTTGATCATGAATTCCATATAGCTTTAATGTCTTTCTACTTTCAACATTGACATTCTTTCAGTATCTATTCCACTTTGTGCAATAGTGAGTCTTTTGTAATACTGAAATTCTGTAAAGTAGTCATTTACTCTCATGTCAGGTGAATTCAATGCTTCTAATTATCCTTGAGTTTCGGACTCCAGAACCTTATTTCTCAGACACTTTAAGGCGCAAAAGCAACTCGGTTGTGATATTTATAAAATCACAATAACGATGAGGTAGAAAAGGCAAGAAATTGGTTTAAAGATGCGAACACAATCCAGAAGAAACATTTACGCATAATGAGCTGCGCTTGTATAGTTTAGTGAAATATCTTTCCATGTTGTAAAGATCATAATACACTGGATATAATTGAATAATAAGCATTCCAAACGACTAGAAGGGAGAAGTATTCCAGTAAAGGTGTTTATATAATAGAGGGAGATAAGTGGCACGCCTCTACTTCCTAATTTGTGTTACTGCTCCATCTCTCACTCGTAGAACTTTTGAAACATTTTCGTTATCCGCATCCTCTTTCAAACCCTAGGAAAAAGTGCAAAAGTGCTTATAAAATAAACAATGACATCGCAGTTTACGCATTTACGCATCCTTTGGATTATAGATTACCTGCCTCGATGCCAATGTGAAAGCACCACTTTTTCTGATTCGGATAGCACATCTAATTCAAGACATCGTCGAGGTATCATGTAATAATGTTGCTCGATTGGGACGAAGTATAGAGGCTGATAGAAAATTCCTATAGAACCTTCGTTTTCTGGACCACATAGTCATTTTTCGAGAAGTACCAATGAAGCAGAAACGATGCTTTATGAACTCAACGAAGTGAGAAAAAAGATTTCGCTACCCACAAGCAGGACGAAGACGAGTTCTAAAAGAATCCACATTGCGAGGGTTTGCAAACAGAATTGGATGTCTCTCATTAAGGAGACCACTTCGTACGTGTAACTCGGACTTTCAATGAGCATGGAGAACAACATCAAGGACGAACCAGACAGAAGAAGGAGAGTTGCGTACCGCATTAGGCCCTCTGAAGGAGTTACCGACTATGTAGCAGACGTCAAACTCCGCGTTCACCTTTCCGGATCGACAGTCATCCCAGCGCTATGTTATGCACAGAGTTGTGAGCTCATGCTACAACTACGACAAGAAGTCTGCGTACCACTCGCAGGGCACTTGAGCGAATTCTTTAGAAGTCAATCGGCACTCACAACGTCTAGTCAGTTTGCGCACATCGGATCTTTGAAAACAGTTTCACCTTTATGGTACGGAAATATATACGTTGAAACACAGATGGGCCGGTCATATAATAAGAAGAACAGATGACAGATGGACGAAAAGAACAGTGGAGTGGACTTCAAGAGGATAGTGCTCTTTTGGAGAACCATCCAAACTTTGGACGAACGTGTTTGTGGCTGATGTCAACCATCAGCATGCGCAGATGGCAGCGAATTTGAATATACGGAATGGGCCTCGCGTGCATCACTATGCTCGGAGCAGATTACCACCAAACGATTGGAAACTATGCTCGGGTCCACACTACCAGTGAAGACCGGTGGCTCAAGTATCGAGGTAAGTTCATTTCATGTAAAACAAAACCACATTACCTAGTCACCTGAATTCTTTGCGTTCAACTCCATCAAAGACCAACAGAAAACGGTAAGTGTCTGAACAAGCTTATCATGCAATTAAAGTTTGAGTTTTAAGTTTTCAGTTGAAAACATGGAAAGATTTTGCTGAGTGAAATAGCCATTAACTTGCCTTTTGTGGGCTCTGAAGCAAGTGAGTTTTGCATAACTCATTTTATGTAGAACAAAACCACATTATATATATTGCATAACGTGGAAACAGTGTAGTAATGACTCCATGCCTACTGTTAAAAAAAGGTGATCCATGTCGGAATTAATCAAGCATCGAAATTGTGAACTACAACAAAAGTTTTATTTATTTGCCACATAAAGGCGAAAGTTATCACTTTCACACACGAATCTCAGAAAATCACAGTAGAAATTGATCTTCTATTTGCCTCTGAAACGATTGCCTTGAGGCTGACCCGTGCCCAAGCCGCACCCTTTATTATTAGGATTAACCACGGTCCTGAGAGCGGCCTCCGGTCCGCCGCACGGTAGTGGTTGATTTGGCAAGTTGGTTCTCAATACTGCATCACTTGGTGACATGAGATATACGATAGCCAACAGTACTAACGTGAGAAACAGTTTCATCTGAAAATTACGAATGTTTGAGATGTCACGCTAACATGTTGAAAAACGTATTTTTTCAGCGTTGCCAAATTTTAAGTAGTCATACGATAGCTTGAGTCAAAAGAATTTGAATGGCTTATTTTATTCAGAAAACGGCCTCATTATTGCACTGTAACAGCACAGATAGGATCATGTTTTACACACAAAAATTCCTCGCTGCACAAAGCTTTTCCTTTGAGTGTTCGTAGCCATTCGACAGTTTAAATCTCGGCAATTCCAGCGATTTATTTGGTTTTTCCAAAGCACATTTTGATACATCGTAACAATCAAAGAAAGATTGAGCTTTATAATTTTTACACCGAAAAAAGCGCAGTGGTTTGGCACCAATGTCGCGCTGCGCCACACTTAACCTTGTTTTAGTTGCTAAAGCTTCCTAAGAAGTTGTTTTTGTAAACCAATCGCATCATTAGAGTTTTCGAGATAAAGCTACCGAATGGTTACTAAAAGTCGAGAAGAAAAGCTTTCTTCAGCGAGAAATGTTTGAATGAGAAACAAAATTTTATATTTGCTGTTACAACACAACGATAAAGCCGTTTTGACACTGGTGAAATCTTTAAATTCAAGCTATTAAAAATTGTTAGAACTCTAGAAACAACTCAAAAGACATGTTTTTCTCAAAGGGTTGAAGAAAGATACGGATAATGAAAACCATCCAGACTGGAAAAAACTCAATCTTCTTTTGGTTGTTACAGCGTAGTAAAACCCTTTGAATACCAAGCGCGTAGTGAAATTGTCAAAAATTAGGCTATCGAATGTCACTTAAATTTTGGAGAAAAAGCTTTGTTCAGCTAGAAATGTTTTGATGAGCAACATGAGCATTACTTTTGCTGTTATAGCCTAATAACAAAGCTAATGTGAAAATAAAATGCACCATCAACTTCTTTCGAGTTGAGTTGCCGGATGATCACTTAAACTTACAAAAAACTAGAAAATGCAATTTTTCCAAGGGGTTGAAACAGCATGCAGATAAAAAAAATGTTTCGAAAGTTCTACGTGTGAGAGATGGAGCAGTAACACTTACAAATGAGGAGGTAAAGGCGTGCCATTTATCTCTCTCTATTTTACAGACCTACTCTCTGCCCTCTAATCGTTTAGAATGCTTATTATTCAATTATATCCAGTGCAGTATGATCTTTACAACATCGAAAGATATTTCACTGAACTCTACAAGCGCCGCTCATTACGCGTAAATGTTTGTTCTGGTTTGTGTTCGCTTCTTCAAACCAATTTCTTGCCTTTTATACCTCATCGTTAGTTGTGATTTTAAGAACTATCAAACCGAGTCGCATTTGCGCCTTACAGTATCTGAGAAATAAGGCTTCTGGGGTCCGAAACTCAAGGATAATTAGAAGCATTAAATTCATCTGAATGAAAGTACATGCTTACTTTACAGAAATTCAATAATTACAGAAGATTCCACTATTGCCCAAAGTGAAATAGATACTGCGAATGTCAATGTTGAAAGTAAAAAGGCATTAAAGCTATATGGAATTCATAATCAAATTAAAACTTCTACATCTAATTACTCTAAGCGCCTCATGCAATCATACTATAAACGCACGCATCTTATATCTATCCAGTAGAATGTTAGAATGAAATTCGTCGTCAAGTTGACGTGCAATTTTGCTACAGCAGTTACATCGCAAATACATCAAATATGATTGGCTTGAGTTGAATAAGAGAGCAGATGAAAATTTGGCCTCTTTACAGTGCTCAGCAACGTAATTATCACTTAGAGGTCACCTAAAGGTTCCTCGTTCCACGTTGCAAAGGTCACCTAGAGAAGCAAAGAATCTGACCGTAACGATATAAGCCGTCGAAACGACGAAAAAGGTCTAGGTAGACCAGACCTAATTCTGATAAAACGCTGACAACAGTTTGCGCCCATTTCTGTTATCCACACCCTAATCGACCCCTTGGAAAAAACGAATTTCTTAGCTCTTTTTTAGCTTCAGTAGTCATTTGATAGCTCCAATCAAAAGAATTCGAATGATACATGTCTTAAAATAGCTTTGTTATTTCGCTGTAGCAGCAAAGAGAAAATTATATATCTCAATGAAACATTCCTCACTAAACAAAGTTTTTCCTGAAAGTATTTTTTGACCATTCTATAGCTTGGATCTCGGTAAATTCAATGATGTATTCGGTTTTTGAAAAGCGCTTTTAACGTTGCAACAGCCAAAGGAAAACTGAGTTTCGTAAGTTCGAATTACTTCCGTTACTCGCAACCTTTTCTGATCACTTGAGAAAAATGTACCTTAAAATTTTCACTAAAGTCTTAACATCTGCCTAATAGTCCAAATCTCAGAAACTTCATGGGTGTATTTTATTTTTACGGTATACTCATCATTGCATAGTAAAAGTAGAAATAGAAGTATGTTTCTCATTCAGACTTTTGTCGCTGAAGAAAGCTTTTCTTCTAGACTTCTGATAATTTTCCAATAGCTTGTACCTCGGCATTTCCAATGATGCATTTGATTTCTAAAAAGAATTCTTTAGTGCACTGTAGGAGCCAAAAGACGATTAAGTCTCGCACAACGCGACGTTGTCACCAAGCCGCCGCGTATTCTCGGTATGTGATTAGGATTGAGCCACAATGCCGCTAAGGCCCTGCGTATTTGTCGGGGACGAATTCGCAAAACTCAATTTTGCCTTGATGGTTGTAGCGCATTAAGAAGTGCTTCAAAAAAAAAACCAAAACTGAGTGTACCATTAAAATGGTTGAGACGTAAGCTATCAGTTTGTTTACTAGAAGTCCTAAAAAGTCCTAAGGAAAGGCTTTGCACAGCGAGGCATGTTTGAATGAGAAACATATTTTTGTCTTTGTTGTTGCAGCGAAGTAATGAAGCCTTTTTCAAAATGAGATACACTAGTCAAAATCTTTTGATTTAAACTACTACGTGACTACTCGACCACTCCTTCATATATAGGCATCAAAATGATCGTAACCTAATCCATTTCCAATTAAGTCACCTTCACATCCCTCTTACTCTTCAAATTGTATAGTAGTCCTTCAAGTAACTCGCAGTAATACCTAGTTAAAGTTGCACTTATTGCTCGTGCACCCGATAGTTCATGCACTCATCGTATTAGGCCATCAACATTCTCAGAGTAGCCGCAACCCGCAGAACTCGTTCTTGCTCACATGTCTTACTCACGCAATCTCAAAAGGCTACTCCTTATGATGCTTCGTAACTATTCCTTAGCGCTTATGCAATGCTAACCCTAGCACTTAAGGTATTTATTATGTATTATCCATCCTAGTTATAGGAACGTTATTGTTATCGTTAATTATTGTGGTTGTGCCATTTTATTGCATATAAAGGTTTAATTACCCAAGTTTGAGGTAATCGCAAAGCCACTGTTGGCCGAACGTCCACAACTAACTTAAAAACCAACAATCCACTGAACCGCCACTACAAAAAATTGTGCTGCATTGGCCGGACGAAAGAACTCAGGTCAGAATTTTCTACTATTCACTACTATTTCTACTACTTTATTCAACTTCACTAGACCATCATGACTCAACGATTGAATCTTATCGCTCAAAAACAAATGCTTCACAAATATACCGACCAACTCGATAAAGTATTGGCAAAATTCAAGGAGGAGCAATTGGCAGTGCTAAATATAGCAGTCACGGAATGGCAAACCACTCCAGATTTCCTCCAAAGAAGCTTACAGCGCCTCGTTGAAGGCCTAAGCGTCCTCAATAGTACCAAACTCAAAGTAGAGGAAGAACTTCGCGAGTTCACTAACAAACTCGAACAAAATCTCGAACCAGCAGATATTCTAGCCGAATATCAAGAAATGGTGGAATACCCACAACAAAAAATTCTCGAAGCCTTCGAGTATTCTTCAATTCTTCAAGCCCGCATAGACGGCTTCAGGCTCACATCGAACGCTCACCGTTCAGTTTCACAACTGAAATTACTAATGATTCAACAGCGCCTACAGTCACCAAACGCTTGGAGCTACCCACAATACCTATTCCAACCTTCAACGGTGACATATGGGAATGGGATAATTTTGGGAGCTCTTCAGTACTAATGTACATTCACAAAAAATTTCTGACCTGCACAAATTCAACTATCTCATCAGCTCTCTCAAGGAGAACCCCTCCAGGCAATCAAAAAATTTCAAATCAACAATGAGAACTATCAGAAGGCTATCGATCTTCTTTGTTCAAAATATGGAAACTCTGAAGAACTGATTCTTCAGCTATTGGAGAAATTAGACAAAATCTCCCTTCGTTCACCAGCCTTACATGAACAACGAACAATATTGGAACATGTACAGGCTATCATGTTTCAACTCATCGACAAAGGAGAGAACGTAGACAATCAGTGTATGTACAGAAAGGTTCTCTCGAATTTCCCAGCGATACGCAACGCAAAGTACTAGCGAAGAAAACAACGGCCGTATTCTTCGATATGCAAACACTCTTACAGCTTCTCGATGAAGCAATCTCTAATGAGGAATTAATATCACGCTACATGACCAACGCCCGAACACCCAACACAATTAGGATCGATGCACGACCTGTCTCGGCCACTGTAAACCAACCGGCCACTGGAATCAATCGATGGACACCACAAACATCATCGACTTGTATGTATTGTAAAGGCGACCACAAGTCTTTGTATTGTAACCAATACAAAACTCCACAAGAACGATATCAATATCTCAAAACTAATAACTTATGCTACATCTGTGCATCCCCTTCGCATGCGACCTCTCAATGTAAGGGGTCATCATGCTTTAAATGCCAAAAACGACATCATACCTCAAGTTGTTTCTATTCAATCTCAAAGGAAAAACCTTCCGCGCCTTTTCCGAACAAAGGCACCAACAAAAACGAGGTGAAAACTAAACCCAATAAGCCTCACACCTCGAAAATCAACCACATCGCACATCACGAATCATCCAATCCGGCAATGAAACTACGCCAGCCCGGAAGGTCGATATGGTTGACAAATCAGTCGAAAAATCATTGAAAAAAGAGGCAGTCAACTATGCTACCCACGGGACTCTTGACGGCTTTGAATCCGACAACCAAACGTCTAGAGAAAATTCGCGTCTTATTAGACACAGGAGCCGAACTGTCTTTTATCGATGAAAAGTTGGCACAGAAGCTCCAATTACCCATAATAGACGAAATGAAACTACATCTAAACACATTCGGCTCCCACGAGATACAGGAGCATGTAACAAGACAAGTAGCATTGGATGCGTGGGACGCAGAAGGGAACCAACTCTCACTATCCCTCTATACACATAATATGCTAACTAAGCCGCTCCATGCTCCGAAGATAAGTCCAGAAGACAAAGAATTCTTACGAAAAAACAATCTCAGTATCGAACTGAATGGAAATGGGTCCTTCATAAAACCGTCGATTCTCCTTGGATGCGTCAGTTATGGACACTAATAAAGAACGATGAACCTCACATCCAACTGTCATCTGGCCTATATCTTCTTCCAACAACAATAGGATATTTATGTACAGGGAAGATCAAAGAGGTAAATCAAATGCACCAAAAGAAAGAAGAAATACACTCTTGAAACTCAACAAAAAGAAGAAGATGAAATCGAACAGCAAAGGCGGGAGGATGATGACGATATAGACAACTGGGAGGATCACTGGACACTGCAGGGTCAGGTTAACACCGCCCTCATTCATCACTCGGAACCAGATGATAACGAGGAAATCGATTGGGAAAAGTATTGGACTTTGGAATCAGCGGGAACCGAAGAATTTACAGCTCCTGAAAAGAAAGAAAAGATGCGAAGAGATCAAAAAGTATGGGACAACTTCAACGAAACTATCGAAAAAAGAACGACCGGCTACTATGTACGTCTCTCATGGAAGGAAGTCTCAACCCCATTACCAGACAATAAAGCGATAGCGTATAATAGACTAGTGAGCGTATGGAGATCCCTACAGAATGACAAGAATCTGTTGAAGATGTATAACGATATATTCGAAGAACAACTTTGTTCAAATATCTTAGAGGAAGTCAACGAAGGAAAAACCTCCCATACATCTCGAATCCATTACATTCCTCATCAAGCAGTTCTCACACCTCAGAAAACAATCACTAAACTGAGAATAGTCTATGACGCATCTGCACACTACAAGGGGATGTCCATCATTGAATGATCTCTTGTATAGAGGACCAGTAATTCTTCCCGAACTGTTTGGACTTTTACTCCGCTTCAGATTCGGGAGAATTGCAATAACTTCAGATGTCTAGAAAGCATTTCTACAGGTCCGACTTCACGAAGAGGACAGAGATGTGACACGTTGCCTGTGGCTACATAACCACAAGTCACCACCAACTCCAGACAACATCAAAGTCCTTCGATTTACTAGAGTCACCTTTGGATTGATCGCATCACCGTTCCTGCTTGCAGGAACAGTTCATCACCATCTCAATCAATACAAACAAGATATTGAGCTGATTGAAGAAGTAAAGAACAACTTGTACGTCGATAATCTGATTTTAACTAACGATGAGTTGGAAAATTCAACACATATTTACTCACGCGTAAAGCAAATATTCAACGACCTCAACATGAACCTTCGAGAGTTTATCTCAATTGATACCGATCTGATGGCGAGAATACCTACTCCCGACAAATCTGAAGATCGACTACCAGAAGTGCTTGGAATTCCATGGGACACCCGCTCAGATTGTCTACAGCTATCGTGTATTATGAAAACACATCAACCCATCACCAAAAGAACAGTGGCTAGTACTCTAGCTTCCGTATACGATCCAATGGGATTCCTCTTACCATTACTTCACCAGGCGAAAGTATTCTTACGTTCTTTATGGAAAAACAGATATGACTGCGACACTGTTCTGCCAGAACCCTGTAGAGAACAATGGACGGATATATGCACGAAGATGAACGGATTCACAAAATTTCTGCCACGTTTTCGCGGGACAAAGGATAGTGACTACACGCTAGTAGCCTTTGCCGACGCTAGTACTGAAGCTATCGCCGCATATATTTACTTACGCTTCAAAGACTCGACTCATCTTCTGATGTCAAAAGGCAAACTGCCTTCGTTAAAGCTAGTTCCAACAATACCGAAAATGGAACTTGATGCGGTCACTTTAGCACTCCGATTAATGAGTGCTGTCCTGACCCAACTACACAATTCCATCAACATCCAGGACATCTAAGTCTTCACCGACTCGGAAGTCACCCTCAAATGGATGAAAAGCAAACCATTGAAGAGCGTTGGACTTAAAGTATTTAACCGTCTAATGGAGATAGAAAAAATTGTTGAACACATCCAAACTATGGGTCCAACCGTTCTCACACCAAAGTACGGGTCCAACCGTTCTCTTCGGACATATCAAATCACGATACAATGCCGCAGATTTTGCAACCCGCGGACTTGAGAAGCAAGAATTACTTGATCATTTTTGCTGGAATGGTCCACCGTTCCTCCAGGAAACTCCGGAAGAATGGAGAGGGACGTTCAACACTTTTGAATACAATGAAAGCTCGTTCTCCGAGCCATTGATGTCAACACTCCATGACGATCAAATAGGTGTAATATGCGAGGAATTCATCCAAGAGCAACAACAACTTCTTGTCAAACAAGATACATCAAATGAAGAGAGCAAAGTTGACATCTTTACTTCATTGGAGAAATATTCCTTGACCAGTGCAAAAAAGGATTGTAGCGTGGATCTTACGCTACGTTCACAACCTGATCAATAAAATAAATGCTCGGAAAGGGCATCATATTGCATTATCGACACTTTTGCAAGATACGGCAGTGAGTCACAATCTCTACATTTCTGGTAAGGAAATGATCATAGCCGGAAAGGCATTGGTCAAGCAACACCAGTTATCATCGATAACAACTTCCATGCTCCAATCCATGACACACTTAAACATCAAGCAGGATGAGGAAGGGCTACTGCGATGCTTTGGACGTCTAGGACGAAGTGACTTATGTAAGGATGCGAAAAATCCCTTACTAGTGATACAAAATTCCTGGTTGGCGTATGCCATCATTCGAGAAAGTCACAACAAGGGACACCCGGGCATAAGTCACACAATGTCTATAGTGCGAGAAAGATACTGGATTCCCAAATTACGTGCACAAGTGACACGAATCATCCGTCTTTGTATTCAATGTCAGAGGTTCACTAACCTCCCCTACAAGTATGCTGAACAAGGAGATCTACCTCGACAAAGGGTTCGCCGGTCACGACCTTTCGAACATGTGGTACTCGACTATTTCGGTCCACTAACGATCATCCAGTCGGATTCCACTGATACAAAATGTTATGGAACTATCATAACTTGTATGGCAACAAGACTGATACATCTAGACATCGTATCCGATCTTACAACTGTAGCATTTCTCATGTTCCTACGTCGCTTTTTCGCGCGGCGAGGAATGCCCTCATCGATCACAAGTGATAATGCTCCGACATTTATACTTGCAGAAGCAATACTTAACGAACGCTTGTAATCTATTCAAATGACCCAGAAGTGTTACGCACAATGGCTAATCATGAAATACAGTGGAGATACATTACACCATTCGCTCCATGGCAAGGAGGCTTCTATGAGAGACTTATCAAGTCAGTAAAACAGTCTCATTATAAGACTCTTGGGAAATCAAAGCTTTCATTGGAACACTTGACCACAGTAGTCATAGAGATCGAATCTCTCCTCAACACAAGACCACTGTTGTACGTGGAATCAAACTCGATAAGAGAGGAAATACTTAAACAATCGACTTTCTTCAAAATGGGTTTGAAATCCCATATCCTTTGGATGGACCTAAGGAGGAACAAAACGATCCTACGTACTCCCCACCAGAGATGGAAGCTCTCTTACGAACGAAAAAACAAGTGATGGAGGCTCTGAATTCATCTTGCATGTTTACGGAGAAATTTTGGAAAATCTGGAGAACTCGGTACTTAACTTCACTACGTGACAAGCATCAAAGCGGACTGAGAATTGAAGGAAGTTCTAAATATGCCCCTAAAAAGATGATTTCGTACTTATCAGCGATCCAATGCAACCACGACACTTTTGGAAAATGGGCAAAATAAAGGAATTGGTCACGAATGCACAAGGAGTTTCTCGCGAAGCAGTGATTTTACTACCGTCACACCGTCAAATTCGGAGACCTTTGAATCTTCTCATTCCATTGGAGATAGAAGATAATCAACCGCAAGATAAAAGAAAGGAATCTCCACAGTCTAGGCGAGAGAGGAGTGAACCCTAGGGACAAATTGCCTACGGAGAAACCCACCGGCATAGACACTCGAAAAGGTATTTATCGTCTCCGACCTAAGAAACAGATAAACTATGGAGATCTCAAAAACTTCCCTCGAATTATCCATGTCTCAATGATTCTCAGCTTGTTGACCTTACTTCTATCGACAACCTAATGTGCAGATGCTTCAACAAGTATCAGGCAGTTAGAATGCATTAATGGAGGAGTGAAGATTTCATCACCGGATCGAGCACCGAATGAATTATGTGCACAAGGATATTGCAAGATCTATGAACCACCAGAGGACGAAGAAATAGTGCATTTACCACCACAAATCGTGCTGCATAACTATAAAGGACAATGGAAAATAACGTCCAACATCACGGTGGGAATTACTGAAACCACCTGCGCAGCAGCATCATTTTGTGAACATGTAAATTGCATCTTTTGTTCAGCCGCAATGTTCAATCCTGAATGCTGGCCATTAGGAGCCATATTAGCCACTACTATATTCCTCTATTTGATCATTACCAGCTGTTACGTATTCCTATTCGTGTCCGTCACTCTTGGAAAACCGATTCGACTCTTCACATATTTCATATGGCGCCTCATAAGATCGCGATTCAATAACGTGCCGATGAACAGCAGACGTCAAACAAGACGCCGCCAACGACACGCTGACATTGCGAAACTTCTCCTGGCAGTAACAATGACCATCATAATACCAACAGAAGCTTGTCAACAGGTTAACCTTTTTTCTCATTCTACTACAGTTTGCCAGAACGTAAATGGCACTCACATTTGCAAAGTGAAAATTTCGGATGTATTGAAGACTAACCCATTCAAGATTGCGTGAGTAAGACATGTGAGCAAGAACGAGTTCTGCGGGTTGCGGCTACTCTGAGAATGTTGATGGCCTAATACGATGAGAGCATGAACTATCGGGTGCACGAGCAATAAGTGCAACTTTAACTACGTATTACTGCGAATTACTTGAAGGACTACTATACAATGTGAAAAGTAAGAGGTATTTGAAGGTGACTTAATTGGAAATGGATTAGGTTACGATCATTTTGATGCCTATATATGAGGGAGTTTACGACTAGCTGGAGCACAGGATCGCTGCAACTGTTTGACTGCCTTCTGTGTATTGTCTGCTCACGCTTATATACAGAGGGAGGCCAAGGCTCTATCTGTACAAGAAAAGTTCCCCGAAACTGCTTGCTGTTCAAGCTCACATGTAAATGCTATCTAATCGAGTAAGTGTCACCGGAAACTCTTGTTGTTTGAGTCGACTTGTCGACAATAGGCAATTTCTTATGAATCGTTTAGTATTCACAAAGAGGTGTTCTGCTATACGTTGTGTATTCCATCAACAGTTCATCCAACTAGGCCATTGTATCTGTGGCAGATGAAGCTAATACATTTGGTGGTCGATTTATCGACAGGAACTTCACTCAACCCGTCTCGTATTTTCTTCAGCTTTCACTGCGCGGTAGAGTGTCTCCAGCATTCAATTCGTTTATCTTTTGTCCCTAAACGTCGCAAATTATTGGCTGAGCAGCCCCGTGCACTCGAAGCAACAAGCTTGTGGTTTCCATTATTACGAACCGGCTTGCCAACTAAACCACTACCGTGCGGCGGACCGCAGGGCGCTCTCAGGACCGTGGTTAATCCTGAAAATAAAATGTGCGGCTTGGGCACTGTCGAACCTCAAGGCAGGCCTGGCAAAGGCATATAGAAGGTCAATTTCTACTGTGATTTTCTGAGATTCGTGTGTGAAAGTGACAACTTTCGCATTTATGTGGCGAAGGAATAAAACTTTTGTCGTAGTTCACAATATCGATGCTTGATTAATTCCGACATGGATCACCGTTTTTTGAACAGTAGGCATGGAGCCATTAGTACACTGTTTTCACGTCATGCAAAACTCACTCGCTTTAGAGCCTGCAAAAGGCAAGTTAATGGCCATGTCACTCAGTAAAATCTTTCTATGTTTTCAACAGAAAACTCAAAACTCATACTGTAATTGCATCATAAGCTTATTTAAACACTTACCGTTTTTTGTTGGCCTTTGATGGAGTCCAACGCAAAGAATTCAGAGGAATAGGTAGTGTGGTGTTTTTACATGAAATGAACTTACCTGGATACTTGAGCGATCGGTCTTCAATGGTAGTGTGGGCCCAAGCATAGTTTCCAATCTTTGGTGGTAATCTGCTCCGAGCATGGTGATGTACGCGAGGCCCACTCCGTAAATCCAAACTCGCTGCCATCTGCGCATGCCGATGGTTGACGTCAGCCACAAACGCGCTCGCCCATAGTTCGGATGGTCCTCCAAAAGAGCGCTTGCATCCTCTTGGAGTCTACTCCACTGTTCTTTATGTTCATCTATCATCTGTTCTTCTAATTAAATGACCGGCCCATCTGTGTTTCGACGTATATAATACCGTACCATGAAGATGAAATTTCAAAAAAGGAATGTTATAAGGCTAAAAGAGGTTGTTACACCAAGGCCACACACGCGTGTTTCGGAGGTCTCGCCCTCCTCGTCAGTGACCCCCGTCCCACATTAAGCCCTGCATTGTAGCAAGGAGGGAGACGTATGTGGTGATGGCATAATGTACAATGACACTGGTCCATCACCACTCTTCAGTCGATGGATTTCGGCTGGTAGACCAGAATTAATCCATATGATCGACTGTTTTCAACATTCAAAATAATTCCAAGAAAAGAATGTTTCAAGCCTAAACGAGGTTGGTACGCCAGGGCCATACACCGGTGTTTTAGAGGTTTCGGCCTCCTCGTCAGTGAACCCCGCCCCACATTAAGCCCTGCATTGTAACAAGGAGGGAGGCGTATGTGGTGATGGCATAGTCTAAGTGGAAGACGAAATTATTTTCGAAGATCCGATGTGCGCAAACTGGCTAGACGTTGTGAGTGCCGATTGACTTCTAAAGAATTCGCTCAAGTGCCCTGCGAGTGGTACGCAGACTTCTTGTCGTAGTTGTAGCATGAGCTCACAACTCTGTGCATAACATAGCGCTGGGATGACTGTCGATCCGGAAAGGTGAACGCGGAGTTTGACGTCTGCTACATAGTCGGTAGCTCCTTCAGAGGGCCTAATGCGGTACGCAACTCTCCTTCTTCTGTCTGGTTCGTCCTTGATGTTGTTCTCCATGCTCATTGAAAGTCCGAGTTACATGTTTGAAGTGGTCTCCTTAATGAGAGACATCCAATTCTGTTTGCAAACCCTCGCAATGTGGATTCTTTTAAAACTCGTCTTCGTCCTGCTTGTGGGTAGCGAAATCTTTTTTCTCACTTCGTTGAGTTCATAAAGCATCGTTTCTGCTTCATTGGTACTTCTCGAAAAATGACTATGTGGTCCACAAAACGAAGGTTCTATAGGAATTTTCTATCAGCCTCTATACTTCGTCCCAATCGAGCAACATTATTACATGATACCTCGACGATGTCTTGAATTAGATTTGCTATCCGAATCAGAAAGAGTGGTGCTTTCACATTGGCATCGAGGCAGGTAATCTATAATCCAAAGGAAGCGTAAATGCGTAAACTGCGATGTCATTGTTTATTTTATAAGGTTTTAGGCATCTAGAAGTTGTTAGTACTGAATGTTTCAATTTCAGCAGTGTATTGTAAGAAATTTAAAGCAACTTTCAGCAAGGAATCACTGCTCTGTAGACAATTGTAAAGCCGCTAATTTAGATCTTGTAAGAAGAGGTAAACCTAGATAGGTAATCTAAAGAAAAGGTTTCAAGATTGAAAATATTAGAGTCTCTCTAACACATTATTTCCAAAGATGTGGTGTGAATTTTCCTGGTGGAAACGAAGTTCAATAGTTGAATATAATAAAGCGCATTAGTTGGATAATAGAACATTGCCTCAAACCAGTATAAGGAGAGCGTGTACCTCAGCTACTTAGAAAATGACGCCTCACATTGAGCCGTGTTCTTGAAGGAGCCTCAAGTTGACGGTGTGTCGAATGCTATAAAGTGTTGACTACGAGAGAAGCGATTGCTCAAAATGCCCGAAGCCAACGACACAAATGTCTACGAGGTGGTACCTATGTAAGATGCAGATTTGTTCAAAATTCTTCAGTTCCTTTCATTGGAAATGTGCTTGTAGGTGTTCTTAACTCTCGGCATGGGATTTGTATTGCATACTTTAGGATTTCAACTTTCCTTTCCGTGCTCTTTCATATAATGTATATGGAATAATGTGTTTGGAGCATTACAGAGTAGTGTTGAGATGTGATTTACAGATAAAGGACGCCCAATGTATTTTATTAATAAATAAATTTCTTGAGTTACACTGCAAAGGACTTGGCATTAATGCAAAATATCATAGCTGAATAAGTTAGAATGCAGATAAATATAACTAAAATAAGAAAAAATATGCAATAAGAGTTCGAAAGGCGTTATTTACCCAAGATCAATGCTTTAATGTTGAGAATCAAAGATTATTAAGGCATAAAAGCATTTTTGTAACGAATACATTCATAGGAGTCACTCCACTAATATTCAGTCTTTTCGTAGCAATAAAGTCTCCTTAGAGTTGAAATTTTACTGTATAATATCAGGAAGTCCGCTGTGAAGATGAAAAAGTACTTCGGCATAAACGTCTTCTATTAGTTCGTAGAATGTAGTGTGAACGTCTATACGAAGACCAAGTTCAGTTCGCAATTGTGTAATTTTCAAGCTATCAGATGACTGCAAAAACATTGGTAGAAACAAATGTTATATACCAAATGGAAACACGTTTTTCTGGGCAGCGATATGGTCTGTGTTGATTGAACCTGAGGAAATTTTTCGAAACACTAGCGCTAATGTTACCAATAAACTCCGTATAAAAGTGTCCTTTTCTTAAATTCTTAATTGGTGAAACGAGAAGGTCACCCTGGATCCGCAACAAAGAACACCTATACAGGAAATTGAAAACCAAACAAGCAGGCCTTTAGGGTCACACAAGATAGAAAAACGCAACGATGTAGCCTTTAACGTGAATGTAAGAATCCTGGGGCAAGAATCAAAAACATCGGCGTGGAAAACCTTCGAGGCTTCTTGCATGAACCGTAAAAGTGAAAAAATGAATAGAAGATGGTGCCTTAACATAGTAAATAATACGACACCTTATCTCAGATTCATTTTCTAGTCTTAGTATAGTTTATTTTTCATAGAGTGTCACATAAGACTAGTGATCTCTCCCTTATAAGTACTATGGAAGTGAATTTTCCAAATTAACTGAACTATTAAATCATTTTGTATTGAATTCTTGATGCATACTAAATATAGCGGGTAATAAGATAAGGCATGATACATTACGTCTGAGGTCTGACGAAGGCAAAGTCGCTGAAACAATAGCCATTGAATTTTGAGATAAGACAAGCATCAACCTTGTGCAAGATTTAATTAATGGAAAAGGCAATTTGTTAGAAATTTAGCATTTTTTCACTCATGCCGACGTTCAGAGGGACTCGCACTTTTGCCTTATAGAAGTCTCTTCTGTGATGTTCCATCATTCAATTGCGATGACCTTTTGACGAACAGCTTTGATAGACAGGCGACGTCGCGCGTCGTTTCCCCAACAGAAGCGACGACATCATTGCAGTGCCTGAGGAGATTTGACTTTGCGTGTTGAGCCGCAAAATGACTCTCATGGTCCCTAAAAAGATAATGGGAAAGAAGGAGAAGAGTGGAAGATGGAACATGCGCCAATGCGAATTCCCTGGTGTGCGTCTCAACAGCCGGTGTATCATTTATGATACACGCCGAAGCCAAGGGGTTAAACCTCAAATAGGAATTGAAGCTGCATTCCACCCTTTACGCGGTGCGTGCTAACCACTTCAAAACACCTGTTTCCTATTCTGCTATCACTCTTTCTGCGATATAAGGTATTGATTTGTTAGCGACTAACTCAACGATCTGGCCTGGTAGGCACATATCAGCATTGAACCCAATGCCAACAGCCTCTAGATATAGGTAAACGGCAATTCTTTTATCTGCTTCTTTGGCGGCTTATGACCATATCACCACCATTCAGGAAATGGTCAGATTGTAGAAAATCTCAACGAACTTAAGCACAATTAGATGAAGAAAATCGAGCATGATTAGAGACACTCCAAAGCCTATAAAGTGCAAGTACAACGAAGAGAATAAGATGTCAAAGTGAATAAACCCTAAAGAAACATCCACGTCTTTCACGTCACATGGTACGCAAGTTTTGAATTCCAGACGAGAAGAGACGTGTGGTAAGAAGGCTGGTAGAGTTCAACAGCTAACACCAACTTACCATTTTACTAAAGAGCCAATTACTTGAAATATGGCAAGCTTGTAGCAGTTTGATAGAACACGTGTAGCGTAGTGGTTAGAGGTGCACTCCGACACACATGTGGTTTGATATTGCTTCCAAGGCTCACCAAACCTTCCATCATTCCTCGATCAGCAAATTGATGGCGAGTTTGCTAAGGAGAGCCAGCAGCAGTGACTTGATACACCGGTAGGCCATCACGAGTCACTGTATACATTAAACTACTTTGAGCAATGCAACACTATTGTTTTTTGTTTTTAATCTTCAGATAATGTTTATCGTCAGGAATACTAATTTTCATAGAACGTGAGCCAACGATGGTGCACGTGGTCAACGGAAGACAAATCTTCGTACTTGGAACACAAAGTCCGAATGGATTAAACAAAAGACTGAAATATATCATATTTACTTCAAAATACGACAGAAAGGTCTTAAAATTCAAAACGGCAGCTATGAGTCAATTTTTCTCGAAAACTGCTAACACTGATGCGGTGTTCTTCTTCTTCTTGAATGGAACGAGAGACAGAAGTCGAGATTTTTTTTCATGCTGTGCATTCAAAAATTGTCCTCCCTAGAGTTTGGTGGGAAACGTTTCCGAAGTTCGCTTTTTACTGCGCGAATCTCAATATTTCTAGCATTCAGTTTTTTTTTGTCTTTTTCCTGAACGTCATAGAATACTGGTTGAGCGAGTTTCTTTGCAATTTTGAGTATAGCCTGACTGTGGCGTTCCACAAGGTGTTGTTATTCATGACATAGGCAATTTTCGCCCAATCTGCTTGCTGCCCGTTGTCTATAAGCATTTCACTCGAGTCATTCTAAACAGGATGGCCAGAACACTGGACGAAGGACAGCTATGTGAACAAGTAGGGTTACGAAAAGGATTCAGTACCATAAACCACATCTACACGATTACAAGACTCACTGGAGTTTCACGAGAGTACGAACAACCGCTCTGCCTCACTTTCATCAATTTGAAGTAAGCCTTCGATTCAGGGAATGCAGAAGCAAATATAGAGGCTCTGGATAAGCGGGGCGTTCTACTCAGTACATCACAATCCTTCGTGAGCTGTATAAACATTCCACTACCAAAATACCGCCATTGTACAACAATACTATCATGGACGTAAGAAGAGGGGTTTGACAAGGCGGTACAATCTGCCAAAATTATTCACTACCGCCCTCCAAAATGTCATGCGAGCATTAGAATGCAACGATATGGGAGTGAAAATTGACGGTCGACAATTAAAGCATCTTCGCTTTTGTGACGATATCGTCCTCTTAGATGATGACCGATCTCGACAACGCATGTGGAAAGATTGGTCGCCAACTAAATCCAACGAAAACGATGTTTATGAGGAATGGATGGGTTTTGAATGCCCCATTCACGTTCAACGGAACGAGAAATGAACATGATGAAAGACCTAGCGCCAGAGTTGAGCAGAAGGAAATGAGCAGCTTGGGAAATGTTTAACAGCATCGAATATATAGTGAAGAGGACAAAGAACATCCGAATCCGCATCCACCTTTTCGACTCAACGAACTCTGCCCCAATATATGCAGCAGATAATTGGTCGCTACGTAAGCATAATGAAAGATCACTTGGCGTCATTGAAAGCGCAGTTCAAAGGTCGATGCTAAGAGCATCCGTATCTCGCAAATGAGAGAAAGGATCCAAAGTTCCGACCTACGTCAACGATCGAAAATCAGAGACGCCGTTCCACACGCCTGGATATACAAAATAAGGTGAGTCGGGCACGTGATGCACTCCAACGACAACCGATGGATGAGAGCCGTTACGGACTGGATTCCTCGGGATATCAAGCGTTCTACAGGAAGACTAGCGATGCGATGGTCCGATTTCTTCACGAACACACTAGGAGGAATATACAATGCTCAATCTCGAGTCACACAGTGATCACCAAGGTGCCATGTGATACAGTGATACTTGTTTAGAATTAACAGTTGGATATGCAAAAATGTTTAAAAACCAAATATTTTATAAGACTGTTTTATATGAGGAGACGATCTAACGGTAAGTTCATGAAATATCGTAGACCTCTGCGCCGTTTTCGTAGAGGTCGTTGTCTACTAAACTCTCACCGCTATCACCCGTTGGCAACCGCCTGGTTTATATAAGAACCACGGTCAAATCGCGCGCAGCACGCCAGGAGTTGCTACGGTGCACGGAGCAATGGAAATGTGGGAAGTTTTATGATAGGTTTAGGTCTTAAGGAGACATTGTCACTACTAAATGGTGGAAAATCTTAGAAGAGACTCCCTAAAGGTTTTTTTAGTACAGAGAACACCCATGTGCCAAAAAATGTCCTGTGTTTCATAAGAAAACCACATTTTTACGAAAACGAACATATTTACAACTGTTGTACAATATCCGTTTACACTTATTCCTTCTTTTAGCCTATATTTTTAGTCGGTCTTTTGACACCTTGCTTTACTAATCCGTCTTCACAGCGTGCTTTTTTTTCACTGTGCAGATCTCAGTACTTCTAGCCTTAAATTCAATCTTCGTCTTCTACATGAGCGTCATAGAATGCTCGTCGAGCACCTTTCACTGCAATCTCGAGGATAGCCGGACTGTGAAGTTCCGCATGGCATTCGTTGTTGGCTGCTGAAGAGCGTTGGGGGTTGGGGTCTAGCCTCGGCGCGCCATAATAGCATCACAACCACTCGGCCACTATTGTATTCGTTCTGTGTCTTGAAAAATGTTCACTTCAGTATTAAGCTAAATTTGTGAAACGATCTTCGTACAACGTTTTACTGAGCAATTAAAGATAATCTGCAATAGCATTCTAGTTTTCCAATTACAGCGTTTTTTTTTTGTATCATATTGTGAAATTGTAATCTGAGCAAACTTCGTCGCTACGATAAAGAAATTATCATTTTACAGATTCACAAAAATTTTCCTCAACGATAACAACGTCCATTTTTTTGAATGCCCACTTTAGTGCGAATTGTATAAAATGCAGATTCACTGTGTGGAATGTGTTCGTGTTCCTTTCCTATGCACCCAGTACAGCTTTTTCATTGGATTATCAGCAGTCAGTCAACAGCTCGACTGGAGTTTTTAGGAATGAACCTAATTTGTCAAGTGGCCCCATAGTATATTTTGGTAGGTAGCGAAAAAGCAAATAACATTCTGCTTTGGAGGTGCGCTGTCTTGACTCACCGCGCACTTTTGGGTAATATAGTGAAATTTCAATCTAAGCACGCTTTGTCGCTGTAAAGAGTGAAGTAAATCTTTATTCTCTTCTCGAGCCGTACACGTTTTTTAGAGCACTATTTATTCAAACAATTGTTGTTTGAGCAGTTTCGTCTTCTTCTTCGGAGCTTGAAAAGATCAATATGCCCACGATCTAGTTAGTCAAACACTTGATTACTTTTTTAGAGAAATCATCAGACACAGATTCCAATCGCATAAAGCACAGAATCAACTTTTGACATGTTCACCGCTTTTTATAAGTCGTCCACCAAATTATTAAAGTGGAAACCATCAGCAGGTATCGAACTCATCAAAACAACTGTCTCATATGCTGATTCATCACGAGTGATTGCGAGACATTCTTCCCTGCGGTTCATAGTTGGACTGGTGAAAGTAATCTAAAACGCTTCTAAAATCTTTCGCGCTAGAGTTTGTGGCTCTGTACAAGGATGATGGCTTTTGTGGTGGTAATTTCTTAAAAATTTGAAAGCTACAGATATTAGCACTTAATGAAACCCTCATTGAAGCTGCCCTAACACAATGAAAATTGCAAAGCACAAAGAGCTACCTATATTGTCTATCCACTTATTCAAAACCTACATATGTCTAATAGCAAATGATGTCCTAAGTAACCATGTTGCAAACTATACAATAAGTTGATGTAAATTGTTACATATCAGTAATTTGTGTAATGCAGTAAGAAAGTGTGATATAATTCATAGCAAGAAGAAACAGAAAATGAGCAGAACAGTCAAGACTCTAATAGATTTGAATCACATTCCATCCGCTTCAATATGGGACATTAAGGAACCAGAAAGTTGTAGGAAGATGTAATTGATGTAGTAAACATTTGTACAATATCTTGTTCGCTGTCTTACGCCGGGTAATTCATGAGCTTTCCATGACTGACTTAGTACATCCCTTTGCTGAAGATGAGGTCATTATGTCTCTCAGAGCGCGCCGTTCGGACGATCACGAAGAGTGGTGCATGCTCCAATACAAATTCGGGTTAATCAAGATTTCAGAGGAGCATGATAATCGAACAACGATGAAATGTTGCTGATGAGACTTTGTATAAATAATTCTAGCAAGATTAACGCTAATTTTGCCCAAAACTTTCCTTTTTCAAAGGAAAAAACCATTTAATACCCAAAAGGATTATATTCGCATCTGTTATTGAGCATTTCCTCCTACCCTCTTGAGGTTTTCGTAGTCAGTCAATAGCTTGAAAAATACTGATTCTAATATTAAGCTCGTTTGGAAGGAGGTCCCACAGCACGTTTTAATAATAGATAATAGATGACGTTTGTAATTGTAATCCAATTTTTGAATTTGTAGCGGAATTTTTGGGATTATAAGGTTAGATTTCAATTCTTAGAAGCTTCCTTGCTGAAAAAGATTCAAATTATCATTGAATGAACTCTCGTAAACGTATTTTTAGGAAGAATAATGCTCAACTGTATTGGAATTCCTACTTTTCAAAGAAATTTTTGCAGCACGCAACCGCATTTCAAGGAGCCCTTGGTGTTTTCTGGAATAAACCTATTATATTGAACCATTGGTATCCTTCTATAGCTAAGATCATGTTAATTGACCGATACATTTTAATTCTCAAATGGTTTGTTTTTTTGCGTTCTAACAGTCGCAAAAAATCTTTGTTTCACATTCAAAGATTATCGGCCAAATAAAGTTTTTTTAGAAGCAATCATTAACCGTTCGATAGCGCAAATCTCAACGATTTCAACGACTTAGTTGGTTTTTGGAGAAGACTCCTTGGAACGCTCTAGCAGTCAAAGAATATTGAGTTTCGCATTCCACAGTAGGGAGGGGGAAGATACACGACATTGGTCCCAAGTCACTGCGCTTTTCGCAACATACCTATCAATTATTTTTTCCTGTTAAAGCGCATCAAAAATTAGCCAATCCTCTCGAAAGCTCCTACTCTCCCTGTAAAGAGGTAAGTGACGACGAACATTTTATGCTATCTGTCAAGGGAGATTATCACCGAACAGACACTGTTGTACACTCGATTGCTCTTGGTTGGTACCGTCAATAGGTCATACCTTTCGTTTCAAATGATGACAGACGGTATAAAATGTTTGTCGTCACTTACCTCTACATAGAGAAAGTAGGGATCTCGAGGAGAATTGGCTAAAGATGAAAGGAAGGGCGCTGCTAGATTGGCGAGACTGTAAGGTCGAAACACGTGCTGTACAAGAGCCCATTAACAAACCACATGACATGTTGCCTCAGATAATAATTATGAGATAGCATTATTTTTACTTAACCGCTTTAGCGGTGGTAAGATTTCATAGGTATACCTAGTAAGGTAGAGTGATGTGCAAAACTTTCACGTCAGGCAGGACTATAACCCGCACCTCACTCTATCCGAGAGCGCGTGCTCTAACCCGTTACACTACTGAGGCCCATTTTGCACACCACTCTTTCTACGCTACATAATTATGAAATACATTAAAATTTGAGTGGTCTTAAGAAGACTTTCGAAATGAAAGGTATCCACTGAGCTTCAATATTCGGCCACTGTGATGAATTTTATGCACTTTATGCAATAAGGTTTATGAAAACTGAAAGAAACAACAGATAAATTAGATTTAATTGTAGGTCGGTATTAATAAAATATATAAATGTTCGATAACTGTTCTAAATATAGCTTTCTCGTAAATACTTGATTTTTACTGTAAAAGTGTGAATTAAAAATGGAGCATTTACGTTATTTGCTAACAAAAATTATCTTATTGAGGTCTAATTCTTTAGACTTGACCATTTATTGACATTGACCATTTATTGACAAGAAATCTTATCTGCTGACGAAGAAAAAAACAAGTTTCACTTGAAAGCTGTAACATTAGCCTTGGAGCAAGCGCCGGCAGCCTCTCTTCGTGGTCGTCCGAGACGCCCACCAGCCAAAAATGGCGCCATCCGCAGAGGGATACCATCCACAGTTCTGTCAAAAGACTGGAGAACTGTTCACTAACTGGTTCACATAATATATCTCTTGCAGTTTTGGGTCAAGTGATATGCCAATGGTCAGGATTCATTGATAGAAAAAGTTTGTATCGTAAAAACTCAACAAATGGTCACGCTTGATATAACATTGGCATAGTCAAACAAAACTACAAGAAGGTCGTTTGATTCCATCTTTGCTGTAGATATTAAGAACATCAAGTAGAAAAGGAAATTTAAAAACGCTGAACATTTACCTTCTTCATGCATGTGATATTTCTTTCTTCATCTTTGCCTCATGAAGCACCAAAATCTCTTTTAATAACTCAGGAAGCGGCCAGAACTCAATGGAAACAGCAAATGTGAATATCGAATTTGACGCAGCGCCATTTTAGAGACCTATACATTCAACCGTCGCAATGGCATGACAAAATCGAATAGAGACTGTAGCTTAAACTGTTGCGCTCCATGGTGATCTCCATGCGTCCCAACAGCACCGGATTTCTTAGTTGGCATTATGCTTATCTGAGGCTCCTGTTCTGCCAACAGTCTTCCTTGCCTTTCGTTTCGAGCGTTTTCTTAAGACCACTGCTCAAATTTCAATATGCCTGATAATCATTATTTGAGCCACGCATGTCAGTGGTCTATCAATGAGGGCTGACTTACAGAGCCCGATACACGTGTTTCGACCTTGCGATCTCGTCAGTCGGGCAGTTACCCTTTCTTGTCTTTTGCTAATCTCTGTGGGAGCTCCATTCCCCCCACTAAGAGTTAGCGACAGAGCAGTGGTCTTAAGAAAACACTCGAAACGAAAGGCATGATATATTGAATATACCAGCCAAGAGAAATCGAGTATACAACACTCTGTGTTCGGTGAAAATTTCACTGGACATAGAGTGTAAAACGTTCGTCGTCGCTAACTCTTAGAGTGGGGGCTGGAGCTCCCACAGAGATTAGCAAAAGACGAGAAAAGTTAACGGCCCGACTGACGAGATCGCAAGATCGAAACACATGTATCGGGCTCTATAAGTCAGCCCTCATTGATAGACCACTGACATGCGTGGCTCAAATAATGATTATCAGTCTCGTTTGCCTCATTAGATAACGATGAGCAGTAACCAACAGTTAATGGCTTGGCTTGGTAAACACATTTCAGCCAACATTGAACTCAGCTGATATGGCACCTACATCAACGAGAATTCTTTTTAGTTAACAGTTTTCTTATCGGATATATTAGCTCTGATAAAGAAGCGGTCAAATAAAATACTCATTGAGCTCAAGCTTAATTAGCTAGAGAAAGTTTATGAGTAGAAGCACTCTCAAGTCTATAGAGAGCATAGGTAATGAGCAGAAGGAATGATAAAGTAAATAAACAGTGGGAAAAAACTCTACGTCGCTTACTCGCAGCTTTCACAATTCCGGTCCAGAAAAGACGTATGGAGAGTAAGCCATTTTAATAAGTGGTTAGTAAGTTGGAATAATGGTAAGCTTATGGCAAAGGCCGAAACTTACGTCTAGTACTAGAGGTGTCTTACTAGACATCATGAAAGGCCTAAAATATGTTGCCACCTTATGAAAGATTGTTGCGATGCCTGCGACGCAGTGGCTAGAAGTGTACTCCGCCACACACGTAGTCCACTGTTCGTTCCTGCGACCAAGGCTCACCAAGATTTTCATCCCTCCGAAGTCGGCAAATTTGTACCACACTTGTTTGATAGAACAGCAACAGTGACTAGATACATCAGTAGGCACCGTTAATGATTATAAAAGACGAACAAGCATTGAAGTACTTCGACGCACAATATTAACTCATTGAGCCCTAGCTGTGTTCTACAGAGGACGCTGGCCACATCGTCTCGCGTGGCGGGAAGTCCGTATCGAATGGCGCAACAATCGAAAATTGGTATTTATTTGGTAAATTGAAGTTCTGAGAAGCGTGATCATGAGTAAATGAATATCACAAAATCTAAAAGCAACACGTTACCAGTTATCATACATGGCAGATGATTCTTTTTCTAATTTGTGTTTTCGTAAACATTCGATAGCTTGAGAAGTTCTTATTTCAATGCTGAGCATGGTTTTTCGCCGTCGAATCCGTCGCCGAAAATATATTTTTTGCAAACGACATGGTGAAGACGTTGAAACACCGTTTCAAGGTTACCGCAGGAATCCAAGTATTATCATACTGCACAACCAGCAAGAGGCCAGCCTTTGTAATTGGATCCGACGAATGCGCAAACAAGTCGCCACGGAGACTACTTCCTGCTCTGCATGTTTGATGGGAGAACATTGTCCTGTGGCGCCGACCTTCACACACTTCTTGAAGCGGAAAGTCGCAGAAAATTCCATGTGATTGCTGTGCAAAAAACGAACGACAAGAACACTGACATAAGTCACCAAACAACGAGACTTTTGTCATTTGCAACGAAAAGCTCTCGTCAAGAAATTTCGCTTGGATTTATTGTCCACCCGTCAATTACCCGTACTGGAGATTTGTACAAGATCGCTTCTTTTCGCATAGCGGTCCCTCGCGCCCAAGTAACGCGTTATAAGACAATGCTATCATCAATTGACAATCACCAATCGGTGCAGCTGATGAACAGGAATTGGATGCAGCGATTGTCAATTAGAGGAAGTTATTCGAAATGATAAGTCATATTACAAATTCATTGTCGGAGACTTCAATACCAGAATAAGGAGGATTAACAGGGACGAATACAGGATCGGAAAACTTGATTAGGAGATAAAAAATGAGATAGAAATCGCCCTGCAGAAATCTGTCTGCAGCACGTCACTTCCACATAAATACACTTTCCAGAAGGAACAACACCTCCGCTGGACATGGGAGTCACCTAATGGCAGGACACAGGCGGAATTCGACTATGTACTCACAGATAGAAGATAGTGTCTATTTGATACATCCGTAGTCCCATCATTCTGCACTGGGTCCGATCACCGCCTTCTTCGCGAGAAGATTTGATTCAGTCTTATGCTGGAAAAGAAGTCATATCATCGATCGAGAAGAAAAAGTCAAGCCGTTCATTGTGAAAGCTTTTTAAAAGAAGTACTATCCAAACACGCTGGCAGATGACATGACTTTCTTCTAACATATGACTGAATCAAATCTTCACGCGATATAAGTGTAGATCAGACTGAAGACTAAGAGGCGCTTGTCGAAGGACTCAAGAGTTGTGCCGAGGTCGCTTTAATGACTCAGGCAAGAAGTTCAGACCGAATCTCCATCATCACTAAGGAGTAGGTCGAAAAGGCAAGAGAACTGAGGCTCGATTCCATTGCAACAGATTTAGCTTGGGTGTTAATAAACTCTAGATGTTAAAGAGCCTTACAGGCAGATCTATATTTGTACATAGAGGAGAAACTCTTGGAAGCAGCACAAAAAAGATTTAGTCTGAAGAAGTGCTGTCGGAATTTGTGCGAATGTGGTGTTTTGCTCGCAGCCCTGTGAACGACGATGGGAACGCTAGAAGTTTCCACAACATGCGCTCGCTTTCCCACAAAACAAGACGCGGCCATTGTCATGTCATCACATGGAAGTGGGTAACGGAAAAATTCTACTCCAAACTTTCCCGTTCCACCATATGTACCTCTCGTTACACATGGCATCCTGCCCTCGGAAGGGGAAAAATCCAGGCCAGTGGAGTATATCGCGCACAATCAGTTCACCAAGATCTACTTAAAAAATAAGTGCTATACACCACCTGGGAATATGCTTCCTTTGATAACGATGTGGTTTCCAAGTCGAAATATAAGAAATATAGACGGAATATAGAACACGTAAATGTTCTTTTTACTAGAATTATCTCTATTGAAACCTTTCCATGAAATTCCATCAGTCCATGATGATAATACCCCCTCAAAACCTGAGTTCGTCTCCTCGCAATCATCGTCTTAAAGGTTTTTAGATACGTTTGCATGTCTGGCTGCCTCCTCTTGCTTTTCCACAAGATGCGCTCGCTTTCCCACGAAACACGACGCCGCAATTACAGTGAATGAGTGGGATTTGGCGTATCGCGGCACGGTACGTAACGTAACGTTTTTTCCTCAAAAAGCTAATTAACTTTTTTTACAGAACATCACTATATCTTCCTACCGAGAATGATTCAAAAACTAAGCCGATCTGAAATTGCCTACAGTGACCTGATCGCCTCCCTGAATTTTGAGTTTTATGCAACTGTTCTGTAAACGTGTGTCTCGTTTGCACAGATGTGTGGATCCTAATGTATGAGTATGACGCTTTCATACCGTACTTTCTCACGTAAAAGCGTTTAGCATTAGTAATTTTTAGCTGGCTCAACAACCAAATGACGTCAACGGCAAACGAAAGGCGCCAATTTCTAAATGGATAACTTCAATTATTCTATGCCTCATCATCTTTGGAGACTACAGCGCTACTTTGAAAATGGCACCTTTTTCATTGCTCGGTAATTCAAATCATATTAAGATCAGATAACCGCTACATTGGTATGTGTATGCTGTGAGTTTTTGTGAAGCTTAGAGGTCATAAATGCTCCGTCATATCTACATAGACTTTCATTCGATCCCTCGCCCTGACCAAGCGCCCATCAATGACTTTGCGAAGAATTAATATCGGACTTCTATGAGAAGATAAAAGCAGTTAGTTCAAAAGATTACAACTATACCGTATCATGTCTTCTGCGTCAGCTAGCGATGTTGAACGAAAGCGAATCTATAGCGCAACTTCAACAAATTTATCAGTACTGGACGCTTTATGAATAGTTGATGCATGATTAGTGTATGCGCAAATTGCGCATGTGGCGCAGTGGCTAGAGGTGCTCTGCGATACACATGATCGAGCAATTTGAAGCTGATCTTTCGATCCCTCACTAAAGGCTCACCAAGCCTTCAATTTTTCCTAAGCGGTGTATTGCACCAGACCCCTCTGAGAGTATTGCAGCAGTGACCTAATGGATCGGTATCATAGCGCGTCACTGTGAAAGCCAGAATTGCATTCAAACACCCCAAAACGATGCTACATGAAGACGAATATATGGCGCATCCCTTAGAAGCTAACACTTGATTATTTAGATAGCCTTCACTCGTAGTGCGAATCTCGGCATAGTTTCCATTCTTTTCTCTATCACGCAAACATTATCTATGGGAATAGTCTGCTTTTAGTATAGTGACGTACGCGGTGCCCATTTCGTTATCTCAAACTCGTTGCCATCTGTGGAAATAGACGGTTGACTTTAACCACAAACACGTCCACCTATCATTTGGATGATCCTCCAAGAAGACGCTTGCCGTCTCATAAAGTTCACTCCACTGTTCTTCTTCTCCACCTACCATCTAATCTTCTTGTTATGTGACCGGCCTATTTGTGCTTGCTATTGATGCATGTGTATTTGGATCGAAAATGTGGGATAAGTTTAGGACATTTGAAGGTTTTTCTAGAAGCTGCGCAAACCGGCTAGACGTTGTGAGTACCCATTAGATCCCAGATGATTTCGCTCAAGCACCTTGTAGGTGGTGAGCAAGGTTCTGACGTGGTTGTAGCATCAGCCTACGTTTTTGCTGCGATAACACAGGATTGAAAATAAGGGGGGCTGGACACGTAGTGCGCTTTAAAGACAAGCGATGGGCAAGAGCCGTTACCGACTAAATTCCTCGAGATGTCAAGCGTTTCACAGGAAGACCACCGACCCGTTGGTTCGCTTTCTTTACGAAAAGCCTAGAAGCGAAATATTATGGTCAGCAAATCCCTAGAGCAAGAAGGACCCACTGGGCTACTCTTGCACGCGATAGGGAGACAGGGAGGTGTTGCTGGTGTTCCCTAGGTCACTCGACAGTAAACGGGGCGACAGGTGATGGTGATGGATAGATGGAAAAGCCGTATTTTGTGCCGCAGATCAATAGCAGTCTGATAATTTTTGCAAGTAGGATGAGTCTACAACTTGGTCGACGAAAGCTGATAGTATTGCATTCGTTTCGACGTTGTCAAACATTTTCTTATGGTCGATGAAGGTTAGAGCAAGAGGATTACGGTATTCTCTACAGAATTCGGTGACCCGTGACACGGTTTGGATGTGGTCCATGCAGTAAATCCCTTCCCTGATTCTTCTTGCTTAGCTGGCTGTGCTTTGTCGAAGACTTCGATATGCACAACAGGATGATTTTAGGAAAGGCTTGCACTCTTTTCATCTCTTGTAGGTTGGATGACTATACGCGTAGCCCCCACTGGTCTATTACTTTTTTTCTGAATGTATAATTTCATATGCCTTTCCAGGAATTCATGTAGATTGTGACCACCAGATCTAAAGAAATCGGCATTAATATTAGCAGGTCCTGGAGCTGTGCCTTATGCTCTCAGTCGCAACTCGAATGTCAGAGGCTATAATTCGGAGTGAATTTTCACAGTGGGGATTTCGTGGTTTGAGTGGGATTTGGGACAGAAACGCTTGGTATAGCACTTTTATTTGTCAATTCCATATCATGCAGGGCAATCAGTAATGAAAAAAGAAAGTTATCAATTCCATTTCATGGCAGGAACATAATAACGAATAAAAATTAAGAAGGCAAAGACAGTTTGTATAAATTATGTTGATTCATATCGAAAATCATTTCGGTGTGGACGAACACATTCGTTGTTGCTCTCGCTATTGTCATGATAAGTTCAGTATTAATTGAAATTATGAATTCTTCAGTGAAGTAGATCTAATTTTTCCAAGCTCTTCATGGATTTTCTTTCATCAATCTCAAGCCAACGGTACCTATGATAAATCTTGAGCATTTCTTGGAATGAATGGTAATTGATCGAATACGATTGAGCAATAACCATTCAAGGCACAGGGTATTCAAGTTCTATTTGGTAAAAAATATTTGCTATTTGGCTCAATCCCTTGGGATTTGCCAGAAAAGGCTTAACAATTTTTGAGCCGTCGCTGAAGTTAATGAGGGTGAAGGTGCTAATGCGACCTATTTCGATCGATGCAACACTTTTAGGATAGCCGTGGATTTGAATTATTTAATGAAGCTGAAGAAGCATCTCAACAAATTTCGATTCAGAGGAGCTGGAATGTCACTTCGAGCAAATCCGGAATCTTCCAGAATAGCAGAAAGTCGTGAAGATTGATAGTTTACACTTTGAAAAATAATTTACACTTTGAAGAATAGCTATTGCTGTTAATCTGCGCATAAAAACGAGAATTTCAAAAAAAATTCCCAGAACTTCTTGCCCAACTCCAGGTACAAGTGAAGATATCGCGGTCCACCACAATCGCCCACTATGCAATCCAGGGATGGTAAAGGTCCCGATTGCTCCTTCAACTGTCAATACAATACCACAAATTCTACTTTCTGGCCGTCTATTCATTTCAATAAATGCCCAAAGTGATTCACGTCTATTAATTTATTCTAATGTTTCTATTGATTTTTTTGTTCCTTCATATTATTTTGACTGACTTATTGTCTTTTTATTTCATAACGAGGCCCATTGCATAAAATACGGTCATCTTCTCTGCTTGCTGGCTTGAGCAGCTCAGATCTCAGAAACTTATCTCATCTTCGTGATCCAGAACAATTTACATCGGTAAAGAAGCACAAATGGGCCGGTCATATAATAAGATAATCACACGACAGATGGACGAAGCGAAGTTCGGAGTGAACGCCACGAGATTTTTCGTCTCCGAGGACGACCACCTCTACGCGTTGGGCGGATGTGTTCGTGAGAAAAATTAATCAGCTGTATTCATACCTGTATTCGCATCAGCTGTGTTCGTACCTGCCGATACTCTACAGATCACGGTATGAAATTCACTCCAGTGGCCGTGCTGTAGGCGACAATCGCGAGAAGAAGAGACGAATGGAAGATGTGCTGGGCCGCATAATTCGTGAAGATCGACCATCCAAGTATCCAAGTATCCAAGAATTCCTCTCTACAAAAGCCCTCTGATGCCATTGTGATATAAACGGCTATATGGGCTGTTTTGAAGAGAACGCTCGACGACGACAGAATAAATTTTTCGCCGCTGTAATGAGTGGCCATTTGATTATCTAACAAAATGTACTGAGAGATGTCTCTTTTTCGATAACTCTTCAATTAAACGAGGCCCAGACTTACAGGCTGAACTCGTGTGGGGATGTGTAGAGTATCTGAAATGTCACAAATGCGGACAAAAGCGTCTCCACAGAGATTCTATTACGACGAACAACTCAGGAGAATTGAACAACAACTTCAAAAACTGTATACTCGCTATTTCATTCTATATAAACTTGACGAAGATTCCTCCAACATTCACTAGATTGTTGAACGAGTCCTCTAACACCCGTCAGAAATTCAAAGTTTAATGATAAATTCAATTAAACAAAAATAATCATTCTTCAGAATTAAGACCATCACTATCTACGATCTTTTGTCGGCGATCAGCAAGCTTCTAAATCTACTCTAAGTTGTCATTCCTTGGGCTTTGATTCAAAGAACTCCCGACATACCTCTTCATTTTGATCACATGTCCCGCATCGCCGTCCACGCAGAAAAAGTTTTGTTGAGCGGAATCGGACCATAATCGCACGGCGAAGCACCTGGACTAGAGGCTGTGTGCGGCAACACGACTTACTCCACTTTCTCAAACTCTTCCGCAATCTTCTTTTGTCGTGTGAGGCTTGACATTATCTTGCTAATATAGCGAGCGCTTTCTACAAATCATTGTCAAGTACTTTTCCTTCAACGCACCGTAGACTGGCCCAACTGCCCGCAGTAGAGTTCGGCTTTGAAGGCGCGACCATTCGGCACAAGTGCGAAATGCAAAACACCTTCAAAATACCACAAAACACAGATCCCACGACCTTTTGACCATACGGATTTTGACGTGCAACTGATGGCGAAGATTGACCTTTGAGAGCCCAACATTTGCTCCGATCGTGATCGTGACCAAGTAGACTCGCCTATTATCCGACCTCACGACATGCTTCCCGATCGGTCTTTCAACAGGTTCTGCAACAACTGACTGCAAACTTCAACGCTGCGATTGGTTTGAGCTTCAGTCACTTCATGCGGATCTTGAAGAGGCTTCTTGTGTACAAAGTCAAGTTGTTGGAGATGATTCCAGACCGTCTTTTGAACGACGCTAAGTTCTGTTGCCAATTCAGTAGTGCTTGATGATGGTTTCACATCCAAGCTGCTTGCAGATCTCCATCGTCCATCGTTCAATGGCCTGCCGAAGATAGGATTGGTCTTCGAGACTTAGACTCACCACTTTCAAATCGTTTTACTACCTTGCGACAGTCACATGGCACGCAGTTCTTCCACCTTCGCCACTCACGGATCTCCTTCACAGCATCTCTTGTCGAAAGGTGTCGCTCGCAGCAATAACGAACGTATCAAAACTAGGAGCTCAATTTTGTCCATTGGCATCATCTAATATCAGAAGAGCAAGTCAAAATTTTTTGCACTATCAGTGGCGCTGCCGTGAGAGTTTTTTATGAAATATTCCTCGGACAGCTCAAAAGTCCGACTTCCTCTAAACTCGGCATAAGTGAAGAAATGCGAGTTTTTTACGAACTGTCTTTTCTTCAATCAAAACTTGCACGACGCTGATACTTCTTTTACTCCTCAAAATTTGATGGCTAACAGTTTCGGCGGCAACACCTTCGTCAAGAGCCTATACGTACATATCATACCATATCGAATTACTCGGTCAATATATCGTATGCATCGAGGATCCAGCAGAAAAGAAGTCAACAGTCTAGTCATTCTTGAAACTGAATAGGAGGGCAGGAATGCCTGAACATAACAAGAGTGATATGGCACCTTATCTCAGATTCAGAGATCTTCTAGTCTGAGTTTGGTCCATTTTCCAAAGTGTGTCACGCAAGCCCGGTGACCTCTCTCATAGATCTGTAAATAAGGTGAGGTTTTTCAGGATGACTAGAATTTTGATTTCTTTTCCATGAGATTTTTGATGCGCGCGAAATATTGACCGAGTAATCAAATACGGTATCACAAGTACGTTTAAACTCTAACGAAGGCATTGCCGCCGAAACGTTAACCATCAAATTTTGAGGAGTAAAAGAAGTGCCAACCTCGTGCAAGTTCTAAATTAAGAAACGAATAATTCCTGAGATATTTCCATGAATCTAAAGTAACCGAAAGTGCATTAACAAACATGAAGTTCGAATTTTTCTCAGGTGTTAAGGAACTTTCTCCTCAACCTGACATTTCACTCTATTTTTCGTGTCAATTTCATGCTCTACATTGAGAATCTTCCCTATTGCAACCCTGTGGGTCCTATAAAGAAAACTGAAAGGTTAATTTCGAAATGAGACTCAGTGAACTCTTCGGGCTTTCATTTCAGGCTCTTGGTGAGGGTCGTGTCCCACCCATTTTCCATTGTATTTTTTAATTGGTTTTTTAAATGAGAAATTAGGAGAGCACGCTTAGGCTTCGGCTTAAATATCGATGGGACCACAACTCTCCACCAGCGCCCAATTTCATGACACATACTACTTTCTCCCCCAATCTGCGACTTTGAGAGATTTGTCAGATATTTTTCTTATTTGTGGAGGATTACCACCTTTGCTTTTGCCGTTCTTCATCACTGCGATTCAGAACCCTCACAAAGGTGTTCCTTTTTTTTCTTCACTGACAAAGCTACGATAGGGACGCCGTGGCCGAGTCGTTGTGATGCTCGTCGCTGCGCACGTAAAGTTAAGCTCCACCCTTTAACTCCCTTCGGCAGTCAACAACAACGCCCTATGGGACGCCATAACCAGTCTATCCTCGAGACTGCACGGGGACTCGCTCGAACAGTATCCTACGACGTACAAGAACAAGACGATTAAACGTTGAATGCTAGAAGTACTAGTATTCACGCAGGCTTGCTGTCATTAATTCGGGATAAAATCAAGTGAAATCTATGAGCGACGTTGCGGGCTTGCGCAGCTTAGATCTCAAGAATTTATCTCATCTTCGTGGTCCTGGAGAATTCACATCGATTGCGAAGCCTAGATGGGCCGCTCAGATGGTAAGAGGATCAGGCGACAGATGGACGGAATGAACTGTGAGTGGATGCCACAAGAATTTACTTGTCCCCGAGGACGACCACTCACACGTTGGGCAGATGTTCTCGCAAGAGAATTAATCAGCAGTATTCATAGCTTTAATTGCATCAGCTGTATTTGTGCCTACCGATATTCTACAAATCACGGTATGTAACTCGCGCCAGTGCCATGCTCGGATGAAACCACCGCCATGGACGACAATCGCGAGAAGGCGAGACAGTGGAAATGTGCTGGGGTCCGCACAATTCGTGAAGACGGACCGCCCAAATATCCAAATAAGTAAGCACTAGCAGAGTTAATACCTGCATATACACAAGCAGATAATAAATTAACAAATAAGCATGCGAATGAAAAAGTAGAACGCGTAAGAAAATACAGAGTGACGCAAATAAAAGTAAGGATGCACATCACAAAACTACTAAATATTTTGTTCTACGTCTAATTCTTCATCCCTTAATGCCATCACTTTCCCTCTAACAGGATGCTTGGAATTGCATCAGAATTAGGGATTATTACGAAAAAGTTGTTGAGAATTCCGAAAACGAGGGTAGGAAACATTTTCCTTTTATTATTTGACTGTACACTTTGAGTTGTTATACTTATCTTTCGCTGCAATTTCTCCTCGCGTTTTAGAGTTCAGGTAGTCTTCCGAGTCGCTCCTACAAGATGACATTTTCTTCTCAGTTTTGTTGGGTATAGTCAAATAACTATTAGCTAGGCAATATTTGTGAAAAAGGTAACACGGAAGTCAGTGTGATCATATAACTGCTGACTTTCCACTGCCCATTCCACATTTGATGTTAATCATATCTGCATTTGATATATTTAAGTTGAATTCAAAGGTCCGATCTCTTGTAAAGTAATGACATATATCTGACGACCCATCGTTTTTCTTTGAATGAAACTTACACGAGGTTGACGAAAGCAAAATCGCCAAAACGTTAACCACTGACTTCGATAAGATGATTACCTCGTAAGCATTATTTGAAGAAGACAGTCCGTAAGATAGTTAGGTCCAATCATCGCAAAAGTGTTCAGACAAGAAAACTCTTTTTGAAAGCCATTTACTGAATGGAACATCGATGAAAGTAGTTCCAATGAAATATCCTCACCACAACATTAGTATTCAAATGAGCTAATCGTTAGAGCAAAAAAAGAGGAAAACTATGTCTGAAGCAAATCTATCGTTTTTAAGTAGCAGGGGAGATTTTTCTAACTGTGAATCATTAGAAGATTCGGCATAATTTCTCAGTAGTATCGAATTGACGTAGTTATTGTCTCTAAATGTCATTTGACAGACCGCTACAAGAATAAACAAAACGATGAGTGTTCACTGCTGTCGAATGATTTTCATCGGATCCGCACACTTTTATATGTGTTTTCGACTAACATTTTTATGTTCTACGTGCATTCATGAACATTAATAGCTTTTTTTAAGTTGGTCGTAGTGATTATGGAAATCCACTGCGACCTTTTTTTATAATCCTAACATCGATCCGACTGCCTGTTTTGAGCCAATGGCATCATCCTACTGTAAGTTAACATAACATCAAATTCTATAATGTTAACTGTTGAGACTAGCACAATTTCAAGTGAGCTGGTCATGAAAACTGATCAATTGCGCTACCCAAAACTGCTGGTTACTTCCTATCGTGACTGATGATTACTGACAACTTTCCCTACTGAGACGTTTGCTGTACTCTCCGTAGGTGCCCTTTCAAGAAATCTACTGCAAACGTAGATAAATGTGAAGAAAACAATGAAAAGTTGACGAATCACTCTCTGAGTATTTAATATCAAATTTGTGCTTAACACAACATCGATATCGCACGTATCGAATTGTATCATTTCTACAGCTGCTTGTTGGCTTGAAGCGACCCATGTAGAAATATTCCATTCAGTTTTCAGAAGTAACAAAGAAATCAGTGATCGATTGCATATTCCCTCTGGTCGGTTGACACTAGAGTAGAAAAAAAGCGCAAATTGGATTTCCGTGATCATGTCACTTGCCCAGACGAACCTGTTATTTTTCATGAAAACGTAATGGAGCCTAGAAAGTCGTGTGAAGCTCAGATCAAAAACGTGTTGCATTGAAGTTTGACAAAACATAGACCGTAGCTCCTCCGAATTCATTAGGAAAATTCATCTTACTCTTCCTACGAATCATATGAACAGGAAAAAGCTTCAAACAGTTGGTGCCTGTTGATGATATTACTGTGTGCACTCGCTAGAATGAAAATGAAAACTGAGTGTTGAAGAAAAACAACTTTCGAGAGATTTTTCAACCTCAGTTTTCTCTAATAACATCGAAGAATTATTATTTCGAAAATTTCACAAGGCGAATATAACCTAATGATGTTCTCAGAAGTGGCCATCAATGCACTAATGGTACCACAATATGCTCAGGTTTTTCGAGTCCGTGCTGTCAGTCCGAAACTTCAGGCCTTCAAAACATTATGATCTGTTGCCTGGCGGGTGAATGATTTGTCAAGTTCTGTATGAAGTCTGACTTCATTTTACATGCAGCTTCAATTTCAAGAATAATGACCTTTGCTCTCATTTTTTTCATGTTCACAATTTCCTATGTTACATCTCATTTATTAGAAAATGGTGTCGTTGTTCGATGCATATTGCACCCAGCATAATCGTGGTTTTTGTGAAAATGAAATATTTACTTTTCTCTTATTCGCATCCACGTCGCCACCACCCGTTTTGTTGCTTTTTTACATTCGCATATGAAATTACAGTATTGTATTACGATTTGATATTCCCAATAATTTCATTGTTTCCATTTAATGAAACTTCCGCATATATCGCGTGATTACCATTGTCGTTATACTGTATCTAATCATTGCACTTTGCGTACATATTGCGATCATTGGATCTCTCTATCGGAAATAATACTGAATCATGTGAGTGCCCGCCCATTTTGAAAGGTTTAAAAGGATCGCCGTTCAGATGAGAAGCGATTTGCTGTGTTTCTCCCGAATCTTCTATCAGTTCTTCAGCCACCGAAATTTCAGCGCTTTGTCTCCATAGAACTATCTACCTACTATCTTGTTGAATAGCGAGTCATTGTACTCATCCAATCATTTTCTTATTCACATAATTGCACATTTCTTGATTTCTTCAGAATATAACTCCCAACATGAGCGCGTGAGTCGCACTTGGTTAGTGATGCTATTTAACACTCGTTATCGATCAATAGATGGTTGATACCCATTGATGTAGAGCGATGTGCAAAACTTTCGCGTCAGCCGGGACTAGAACCCGCACCTCACTCTTTTCGGGAATGCGTGCTCTATCTGTTACGGCCGTTGACGGCTGGCGGCTGACAGATAGATGCGCTGTAGCGTGAAAAGAGCGATGTGCAAAATGGGCGTCAGTAGTGTATCGGATAGAGCACGCATTCCCGGAATGGGTGAAGTGCGGGTTCTAGTCCCGCCTGACGCGAAAGTTTTGCACATCGCTCTACATCAGTGGGTATCTAGTTGTAACATCATAACACCGCTAGAAGCTATAAGATAAAAAGAGTTTCGTTAGATGGTTGATAGTTGAATCATCGCTCATGGTTCACCAAGCTTTACATCTTTTCAGAATCCGTGACCGCTATCAGAATTGTCTGGCAGGATACCCAGCACTGACTTTGTACATCGGTAGACTGCCGAGAGTGTTTGTAAAGGAGAATTATGCATTCCTGAGCACTTTGGAACTGTAGTGGCGGTTCAGTGAATTGTTGGGTTTTGTTTAAGTTAGTTGTAGACGTTCGGCCCAACAGCGGCTTTGCGATTACCTCAAACTTGGGTAATTAACCTTTATATACAATAAAAGGGCACAACCACAATAATTAACGATAACAATAACGTTTCTATAAGTAGGATGGATAATACATAATAAATACCTTAATTGCTAGGGTTAGCATTGCATAAGCGCTAAGGAATAGTTATGAAGCATCAAAAGGAGTAGCCTTCTGAGATTGCGTAAGTAAGACATGTGAGCAAGAACGAGTTCTGCGGGTTGCGGCTACTCGGAGAATGTTGATGGCCTAATACGATGAGTGCATGTACTATCGGGTGCACGAGCAATAAGTGCAACTTTAACTAGGTATTACTGCGAGTTACTAGAAGGACTACTATACAATGTGAAGAGTAAGAGGGATTTGAAGTTGACTTAATTGGAAATGGATTAGGTTACGATCATTTTGATTCCTATATATGAAGGAGTGGACGACTAGCTGGAGCACAGGAACGCTGCAACTGTTTGACTGCCTTCGGTGTATTGTCTGCTCACGCTTATATACGGAGGGAGGCCAAGGCTCTATCTGTACAAGAAAGGTTCCCCGAAGCTTGCTGTTCAAGTTCACATGTAAATGCTATCTAATCGAGTAAGTGTCACCGGAAACGTTTGCTATTCAAATACCCATGTAAGCAAATGCTATCTGATCGAGTAAGTGTCACCGGAAACCCTAGTGTTTGAGTCGACTTGTCGACAATAGGCACAATTTCTTATGAATCGTTTAGTATTCACAAGAGGTGCTCAGCTATACGTTTTGTATTCCACCAACAGTTCATCCAACTAGACCATTGTATCTGGGCGGTGAGCTAATACTTTGGTGGCGATTTATCGACACTCCCGCCCGGCATTTTAGAGGTGTTTAGTTCCTTTGTCATGCGTGAGTTGTTTGCGGCAACCATTGAGCACGTGGTACAATAGCCAGAAAGGAGCTATAATAAGTCTAGCTACCCAACGGCATGCAAACGCAATTATGCGTCCTCCAGAGGTATACGTAAGTGCCATTAATATCAACAGGCCGAGTAATGCGATGGCTACCGTCTTATACCATTGTAATAATATGTCAAACAATATGCCACAAATCTGGCCATTGTATCTCCATTTCAGTTTTGGTGTCTCCGTGTAGCCATTTATTGAACATCGTGGCAGCCGTATCGGTAAATTTCAAAATACCTCCAACCTCGAACCTGGTGATTATGGTGCCGCATGTAACCGTACATTTCTCTTGGACACGAGCTTGACTGAAGCTGAAATAAAGTTTTCGAATGTTTGCCTTCTCGTTCACATGGCACTGTGAATGTCGCTGATGGGCATACTATTTCAGCTTGAGCGGGGATTTCTGATGTACAGGTTATGTGCGCTATGGCTCCTTTTGCACATTTATAACATCCCTGTATGCTTGTGTTGCCGATATGACACGTAACACTATCGACAACTACTTCCGTTTAAGCTCGTCTTGGATGCTGAGGATGATTTCGGCAGTCGTCATTCTTGGGATTATGGCTTGTACTCGCCCAGTCTTTGTTTGTTGGAATGTTGCCGATGGCATGATGATAGGTAGTCTGTGCCGGGCGTTGCGAAAGAATGAGGAAATGTGTGGTTCATTGCATCTGCAGTTGGCCCGAACTTCCGCTGGATAACATGTGCATTCTTCTACAACCTTGCACTGGAGATTTCTGGCTGTAGTTCGATATTACATTGAAGTGGCGGTAATGTGCGCGTAGGCCAGATCGCAGTTTGATTTCCATTTGAAATGAATGGTACATTGAGCATTGGAGTAGGTGGTATTGTTATGGAAGTGAGTGTGTAAGTAAAGGAATTCCAGGTGACGGGTATGTTGGGTCGCATATGAATCATATGTGATTCCGTCTTTCCTTTGATTGCATTGAAGTGTGTGATTTCAACATTTGCCGTCTCTGACCAGCGATTACAGTGAAATAATTCGTAAATGTCAATGGATAATGGGGTTAAATAGATCCGATAGAATAGGCATCCCGAACTCCAGTAGAAGCAATCACATCCAGGTCCTCCACAAGATTCGGTGCAGGCGGTTACTCCTGGATATATGTTTCCCTCTTCTAATTCGGGTAACAAGCTTGATGGAGTTATGTTTGCACATTTGGTTCCTGTACAGGACCCTGTATGTGGCATCTCTTACTATCCACGACTCGATACGACGTGTCCCGTGTGAATAGGTCCGTTTCAGGTTCGCACGAAAGGGTGAGCGAATTCCACGTGAGTCTGATTTCCTGTAGCAATGTTTCGTTTTTGAATAGTCTAAAACATACTTCTCTCTTGAATGGGTTAATCTTCAGTACATCCGAAATTTTCACTTTGCAAATGTGAGTGCCATTTACGTTCTGGCAAATTGTAGTAGAATGAGAAAAAAGGTTGACCTGTTGACAAGCTTCTGTTGGTATTATGATGGTCATCGTTACTGCCAGGAGAAGTTTCGCAATGTCAGCGTGTCGTTGGCGGTGTCTTGTTTGATGTCTGCTGTTCATCGGCACGTTATTGAATCGCGATCTTATGAGGCGCCATATGAAAGATGTGAAGAGTCGAATCGGTTTTCCAAGAGTGACGGGCACGAATAGGAATACGTAACAGCTAGTAATGATCAAATAGAGGAATATAGTAGTGGCTAATATGGCTCCTAATGGCCAGCATTCAGGATTGAACATTGTGGCTGAACAAAAGATGCAATTTACATGTTCACAAAATGATGCTGCTGCGCAGGTGGTTTCAATAATTCCCATCGTGATGTTGGACGTTATTTTCCATTGTACTTTATAGTCATGCAGCACGATTTGTGGTGGTAAATGCACTATTTCTTCGTCCTCTGGTGTTTCATAGATCTTGCAATATCCTTCTGCACATAATTCATACGGTGCTCGATCCGGTGATGAAATCTTCACTCCTCCACTAATGCATTCTAACTGCCTGATACTTGTTGAAGCATCTGCACATTGGGTTGTCGATAGAAGTAAGGTCAACAAGCTGAGAATCATTGAGACATGGATAATTCGAGGGAAGTTTATGAGATCTCCGTAGTTTATCTGTTTCTTAGGTCGGAGACGATAATTACCTTTTCGAGTGTCTGTGCCGGTGGGTTTCTCCGTAGGCAATTTGTCACTAGGGTTCACTCCTCTCTCGCCTAGACTGTGGAGATTCCTTTCTTTTATCCTGCGGTTGATTATCTTCTATCTCCAATGGAATGAGAAGATTCAAAGGTCTCCGAATTTGACGGTGTGACGGTAGTAAAATCACTGCTTCGCGAGAAACTCCTTGTGCATTCGTGACCAATTCCTTTATTTTGCCCATTTTCCAAAAGTGTCGTGGTTGCATTGGATCGTTGATAAGTACGAAATCATCTTTTTAGGGGCATATTTAGAACTTCCTTTATTTCTCAATCCGCTTTGATGCTTGTCACGTAGTGACGTTAAGTACTGAGTTCTCCAGATTTTCCAAAATTTCTCCGTAAACATGCAAGATGAATTCAGAGCCTCCATCACTTGTTTTTTCGTTCGTAAGAGGGCTTCCATCTCTGGTGGGAAGTACGTAGGATCGTTTTGTTCCTCCTTAGGTCCATCCAAAGGATAGGGGATTTCAAACCCATTTTGAAGGAAGTCGATTGGTCTAAGTATTTCCTCTCTTATCGAGTTTGATTCCACGTACAACAGTGGTCTTGTGTTGAGGAGAGATTCGATCTCTATGACTACTGTGGTCAAGTGTTCCAATGAAAGCTTTGATTTCCCAAGAGTCTTATAAAGAGACTGTTTTACTGACTTGATAAGTCTCTCATAGAAGCCTCCTTGCCATGGAGCGAATGGTGTAATGTATCTCCACTGTATTTCATGATTAGCCATTGTGCGTATCACTTCTGGGTCATTTTGAATAGATTGCAAGCGTTCGTTAAGTATTGCTTCTGCAAGTATAAATGTCGGAGCATTATCACTTGTGATCGATGAGGGCATTCCTCGCCGCGCGAAAAAGCGACGTAGGAACATGAGAAATGCTACAGTTGTAAGATCGGATACGATGTCTAGATGTATCAGTCTTGTTGCCATACAAGTTATGATAGTTCCATAACATTTTGTATCAGTGGAATCCGACTGGATGATCGTTAGTGGACCGAAATAGTCGAGTCCCACATGTTCGAAAGGTCGTGACCGGCGAACCCTTTGTCGAGGTAGATCTCCTTGTTCAGGATACTTGTAGGGAGGTTATTGAACCTCTGACATTGAATACAAAGACGGATGATTCGTGTCACTTGTGCACGTAATTTGGGAATCCAGTATCTTTCTCGCACAATAGACATAGTGTGACTTATGCCCGGGTGTCCCTTGTTGTGACTTTCTCGAATGATGGCATACGCCAACCAGGAATTTTGTATCACTAGTAAGGGATTTTTCGCATCCTTACATAAGTCACTTCGTCCTAGACGTCCAAAGCATCGCAGTAGCCCTTCCTCATCCTGCTTGATGTTTAAGTGTGTCATGGATTGGAGCATGGAAGTTGTTATTGATGATAACTGGTGTTGCTTGACCAATGCCTTTCCGGCTATGATCATTTCCTTACCAGAAATGTAGGGATTGTGACTCACTGCCGTATCTTGCAAAAGTGTCGATAATGCAATATGATGCCCTTTCCGAGCATTTATTTTATTGATCAGGTTGTGAACGTAGCGTAAGATCCACGCCACAATCCTTTTTGCACTGGTCAAGGAATATTTCTCCAATGAAGTAAAGATGTCAACTTTGCTCTCTTCATTTGATGTATCTTGTTTGACAAGAAGTTGTTGTTGCTCTTGGATGAATTCCTCGCATATTACACCTATTTGATCATCATGGAGTGTTGACATCAATGGCTCGGAGAACGAGCTTTCATTGTATTCAAAAGTGTTGAACGTCCCTCTCCATTCTTCCGGAGTTTCCTGGAGGAACGGTGGACCATTCCACCAAAAATGATCAAGTAATTCATGCTTCTCAAGTCCGCGGGTTGCACAATCTGCGGCATTGTATTGTGATTTGATATGTCCGAAGAGAACGGTTGGACCCATACTTTGGATGTGTTCAACAATTTTTTCTATCTCCATTAGACGGTTAAATACTCTAAGTCCAACGCTCTTCAATGGTTTGCTTTTTATCCATTTGAGGGTGACTTCCGAGTCAGTGAAGACATAGATGTCCTGGATGTTGATGGAATTGTGTAGTTGGGTCAGGACAGCACTCATTAATCGGAGTGCTAAAGTGACTGCATCAAGTTCCATTTTCGGTATTGTTGGAACTAGCTTTAACGAAGGCAGTTTGCCTTTTGACATCAGAAGATGAGTCGAGTCTTTGGAGCGTAAGTAAATACATGCGGCGATAGCTTCAGTACTAGCGTCGGCAAAGGCTACTAGAGTGTAGTCACTATCCTTTGTCCCGAGAAAACGTGGCAGAAATTTTGTGAATCCGTTCATCTTCGTGCATATATCCGTCCATTGTTCTCTACAAGGTTCTGGCAGAACAGTGTCCCAGTCATATTTGTTTTTCCATAAAGAACGTAAGAATACTTTCGCCTGGTGAAGTAATGGTAAGAGGAATCCCATTGGATCGTATACGGAAGCTAGAGTACTAGCCACTGTTCTTTTGGTGATGGGTTGATGTGTTTTCATAATACACGATAGCTGTAGACAATCTGAGCGGGTGTCCCATGGAATTCCAAGCACTTTTGGTAGTCGATCTTCAGATTTGTCGGGAGTAGGTATTCTCGCCATCAGATCGGTATCATTTGAGATAAACTCTCGAAGGTTCATGTTGAGGTCGTTGAATATTTGCTTTACGCGTGAGTAAATATGTGTTGAATTTTCCAACTCATCGTTAGTTAAAATCAGATTATCGACGTACAAGTTGTTCTTCACTTCTTCAATCAGCTCAATATCTTGTTTGTATTGGTTGAGATGGTGATGAACTGTTCCTGCAAGCAGGAACGGTGATGCGATCAATCCAAAGGTGACTCTAGTAAATCGAAGGACTTTAATGTTGTCTGGAGTTGGTGGTGACTTGTGGTTATGTAGCCACAAGCAACGTGTCACATCTCTGTCCTCTTCGTGAAGTCGGACCTGTAGAAATGCTTTCTCGACATCTGAAGTTATTGCAATTCTCCCGAATCTGAAGCGGAGTAGAAGTCCAAACAGTTCGGGAAGAATTACTGGTCCTCTATACAAGAGATCATTCAATGATGGACATCCCTTGTAGTGTGCAGATGCGTCATAGACTATTCTCAGTTTAGTGGTTGTTTTCTGAGGTGTGAGAACTGCTTGATGAGGAATGTAATGGATTCGAGATGTATGGGAGGTTTTTCCCTCGTTGACTTCCTCTAAGATATTTGAACGAAGTTGTTCTTCGAATATATCGTTATACATCTTCAACAGATTCTTGTCATTCTGTAGGGATCTCCATACGCTCACTAGTCTATTATACGCTATCGCTTTATTGTCTGGTAATGGGGTTGAGACTTCCTTCCATGGGAGACGTACATAGTAGCCGTCCGTTCTTTTTTCGATAGTTTCGTTGAAGTTGTCCCATACTTTTTGATCTCTTCGCATCTTTTCTTCCTTTTCAGGAGCTGTAAATTCTTCGGTTCCCGCTGATTCCAAAGTCCAATACTTTTCCCAATCGATTTCCTCGTTATCATCTGGTTCCGAGTGATGAATGAGGGCGGTGTTAACCTGACCCTGCAGTGTCCAGTGATCCTCCCAGTTGTCTATATCGTCATCATCCTCCCGCCTTTGCTGTTCGATTTCATCTTCTTCTTTTTGTTGAGTTTCAAGAGTGTATTTTCTTCTTTCTTTTGGTGCATTTGATTTACCTCTTTGATCTTCCCTGTACATAAATATCCTATTGTTGTTGGAAGAAGATATAGGCCAGATGGCAGTTGGATGTGAGGTTCATCGTTCTTTATTAGTGTCCATAACTGATCGCATCCAAGGAGAATCGACGGTTTTATGAAGGACCCATTTCCATTCAGTTCGATACTGAGATTGTTTTTTCGTAAGAATTCTTTGTCTTCTGGACTTATCTTCGGAGCATGGAGCGGCTTAGTTAGCATATTATGTGTATAGAGGGATAGTGAGAGTTGATTCCCTTCTGCGTCCCACGCATCCAATGCTACTTGTCTTGCTACATGCTCCTGTATCTCGTGGGAGCCGAATGTGTTTAGATGTAGTTTCATTTCGTCTATTATGGGTAATTGGAGCTTCTGTGCCAACTTTTCATCGATAAAAGACAGTTCGGCTCCTGTGTCTAATAAGACGCGAATTTTCTCTAGACGTTTGGTTGTCGGATTCAAAGCCGTCAAGAGTCCCGTGGGTAGCATAGTTGACTGCCTCTTTTTCAATGATTTTTCGACTGATTTGTCAACCATATCGACCTTCCGGGCTGGCGTAGTTTCATTGCCGGATTTGGATGATTCGTGATGTGCGATGTGGTTGATTTTCGAGGTGTGAGGCTTATTGGGTTTAGTTTTCACCTCGTTTTTGTTGGTGCCTTTGTTCGGAAAAGGCGCGGAAGGTTTTTCCTTTGAGATTGAATAGAAACAACTTGAGGTATGATGTCGTTTTTGGCATTTAAAGCATGATGACCCCTTACATTGAGAGGTCGCATGCGAAGGGGATGCACAGATGTAGCATAAGTTATTAGTTTTGAGATATTGATATCGTTCTTGTGGAGTTTTGTATTGGTTACAATACAAAGACTTGTGGTCGCCTTTACAATACATACAAGTCGATGATGTTTGTGGTGTCCATCGATTGATTCCAGTGGCCGGTTGGTTTACAGTGGCCGAGACAGGTCGTGCATCGATCCTAATTGTGTTGGGTGTTCGGGCGTTGGTCATGTAGCGTGATATTAATTCCTCATTAGAGATTGCTTCATCGAGAAGCTGTAAGAGTGTTTGCATATCGAAGAATACGGCCGTTGTTTTCTTCGCTAGTACTTTGCGTTGCGTATCGCTGGGAAATTTCGAGAGAACCTTTCTGTACATACACTGATTGTCTACGTTCTCTCCTTTGTCGATGAGTTGAAACATGATAGCCTGTACATGTTCCAATATTGTTCGTTGTTCATGTAAGGCTGGTGAACGAAGGGAGATTTTGTCTAATTTCTCCAATAGCTGAAGAATCAGTTCTTCAGAGTTTCCATATTTTGAACAAAGAAGATCGATAGCCTTCTGATAGTTCTCATTGTTGATTTGAAATTTTTTGATTGCCTGGAGGGGTTCTCCTTGAGAGAGCTGATGAGATAGTTGAATTTGTGCAGGTCAGAAATTTTTTGTGAATGTACATTAGTACTGAAGAGCTCCCAAAATTATCCCATTCCCATATGTCACCGTTGAAGGTTGGAATAGGTATTGTGGGTAGCTCCAAGCGTTTGGTGACTGTAGGCGCTGTTGAATCATTAGTAATTTCAGTTGTGAAACTGAACGGTGAGCGTTCGATGTGAGCCTGAAGCCGTCTATGCGGGCTTGAAGAATTGAAGAATACTCGAAGGCTTCGAGAATTTTTTGTTGTGGGTATTCCACCATTTCTTGATATTCGGCTAGAATATCTGCTGGTTCGAGATTTTGTTCGAGTTTGTTAGTGAACTCGCGAAGTTCTTCCTCTACTTTGAGTTTGGTACTATTGAGGACGCTTAGGCCTTCAACGAGGCGCTGTAAGCTTCTTTGGAGGAAATCTGGAGTGGTTTGCCATTCCGTGACTGCTATATTTAGCACTGCCAATTGGTCCTCCTTGAATTTTGCCAATACTTTATCGAGTTGGTCGGTATATTTGTGAAGCATTTGTTTTTGAGCGATAAGATTCAATCGTTGAGTCATGATGGTCTAGTGAAGTTGAATAAAGTAGTAGAAATAGTAGTGAATAGTAGAAAATTCTGACCTGAGTTCTTTCGTCCGGCCAATGCAGCACAATTTTTTGTAGTGGCGGTTCAGTGGATTGTTGGTTTTTAAGTTAGTTGTGGACGTTCGGCCAACAGTGGCTTTGCGATTACCTCAAACTTGGGTAATTAAACCTTTATATGCAATAAAATGGCACAACCACAATAATTAACGATAACAATAACGTTCCTATAACTAGGATGGATAATACATAATAAATACCTTAAGTGCTAGGGTTAGCATTGCATAAGCGCTAAGGAATAGTTACGAAGCATCATAAGGAGTAGCCTTCTGAGATTGCGTGAGTAAGACATGTGAGCAAGAACGAGTTCTGCGGGTTGCGGCTACTCTGAGAATGTTGATGGCCTAATACGATGAGTGCATGAACTATCGGGTGCACGAGCAATAAGTGCAACTTTAACTAGGTATTACTGCGAGTTACTTGAAGGACTACTATACAATGTGAAGAGTAAGAGGGATTTGAAGGTGACTTAATTGGAAATGGATTAGGTTACGATCATTTTGAT